>CAEFZX010015812.1:0-11882 GCA_903066825.1 Alfaro cultratus | reverse complement strand
GGTCACATGTACTAAAATCAAAAGCTATTTCAATCAAAAACATCTTAACAGACAGAGTTACATGTTAACATTGGACCTTCTTTGATATCACCTGCACAATTCTTGCATCCATTGAACTGGTGAGTTTGTGGAAAGTTTCTGCTTGAATTTCTTTGCAGGATGTCAGAATACCTTCCCAGAGCTGCTGTTTTGATATGAACTGCAATCCACCCTCAGATCTTCTGCTTGAGGAAACTCCAAAGGTTCTCAATAGGGTCAGAGGTCAGAGGAGGAAGGTGACCACACCATGAGTTTCTCCCCTTTAATGCCCATAGCAGCCAATGACACACTGGTATTCCTTGCAGCATGAGATGGTGCATTGTCATGCATGAAGATGATTTTGAACATCTAATTAAGCATTTTAAAGGGTTTTTTTCATCCAAGTGTAATTATAAAGAGCACAACTTCAACAACTTTTAAAAAACATGAATTTGGGGTACAAGTGTTAATTAAATTTAAGTTTTCTCTAGAGGGGATGTGGAAATGATTGTAGATCCAAAACTTAAAAAGAATTTTGCATGTTTGCCTTATTAAAATAAGGGCAATCCAGTCTGTTTTTTTCTTTTAGGCTCAATTTAAAAAGGAGGGGAAGGGAATGTCTATTCTCAGCTATAAGAACAGGATTTGGTTTACTTTCTTTGAAAATGCTTGCTGTATTATTCATCCAACTTTAATAAATTAATTAAAAGCACACTGGAATCCACAAAGGTCTGTTCTAACGTAAAACTCACTGGATAAGATGTAGGGCAATTTACTACAAACTAGAAGAGAATGGAACACCTTGGACAGCCGTAGGATAGCTTAATAAAAAAAGACTAAATACAAATCGTTTGACTTTATTTCCAACAGGTTTTAACTTGGACAGAACAGCGTGTGCCAGCACAGAAGAGATCACAAAATATCATTGAAGAAAGTTTAGAAATAGATAAAACGAGCTAACATTAAACTTCTAGACCCCAACTTTATTAAAAGTTTTTGGATTTCACCTGAAAGCTGAGTGTGTGTCAGGAAAGAAATCAAATGAAATATTTAGGCAGAATCACACGAGGACATTGTTAGTGGGAGCAAAAAGCATTCGGTTTGCTTTCTTACCTGCTTAGCAACCATGAACCAAATATTATTGTGCATGTGTATGAACAAAGTTTAATTTTGGGTAATGGGGAAAATCCACATTACATTAAAACTTATACACCTACCTGCTGTTTGTTAGTTATTTGTTGTGTAATCATACCACATGAGGGCTATTAAACAGAAAATAAACTCTGATCACGACAAAAAAAAAAATTGAGTGTTCAATATTAAGGCCAGGCAAAATTAAATATCAACATAGCTTAAACAGCCTATTTTTGAGTAAGTAAAAAATACAGAAATCTCTCAAAAGAGAAAAATAAAAAGCAACATATTTTTAGCACCAAAAAAAACTTGCAGCATTAACACAAATGCATTTCTTTCATTTCTTTGTACATAAAGAAATATATGTCGGCAACGTCAGAGGCTTGTTTCTTATAAGATGAGAGCCACCCAACGGCTGCTATAACCACTGTCTGCTTGGGATGGTGCCCAACGCGCTGCCTGGTGGATATTCCGCTTATCAGCTGTTATGGCTTGGTGCTCTGAATCATTTCAGCTCTGTAGCTCCACCCCATGGTTCACCCAAAGGATTTTCCATGTGTCTCCTTTTATAGCTTCAGCAGAAAGGATGTGGGCTGAAATTTGGGCTCGGCATTCAGTTTCCATCACAGCTTTGCTTGCCGTTTGCTCAACAAAGGCCCAGACAGAAGGACAAGCAGAAGTGTTTATAAAAAAAAATAAAAATAAAAAAAAACTCCACCACAGAGAGAGGGCGGGAAAAGGTTTATTGAGCTGAGATTCAGAAGAGGGAATAAACAGTCAATGACAGAAAAGGGCAGATGCATACCACAACTATCCTGAGCATAAATCTGCCAGCAGCACGGACCACAGAGTCTGACTCAGGCTGGCCAGACAGCAAGAAGCCAACAAAGGGGTTTTCACTGAATGAGTCAAGCACTTTGCCGCCACCTTGCCAGCGTGCGTCCTCTATCCTCCCTTTCATTTCACCACTCACCTCAGTGGAAGTGATTAAAAAAAGCTGAATCAACTCACACAAGTGGAAAACTCAAAGAAAATCAGGTCAGTATTTAGGATCAGGGAAAATAGTCGCTATCGCTGCTGTATGCCGATGTGTCAAAACCATTACCAGCTTGCAGGGATGTTACCGGCGTTAGCTTATAATGGTGCCATTTAAAGCCCATTACGTCTGCGAGGGAGGAAGTCGCTGAAAGACTGTGACATCCTGAATGTGTGGCTTCCTTTCGGAGAATGGCTGTCAGCGCATGAGTCATAATCATCCATGCATTTCATTTTGTCACAATGTAAAGGACTATTAAACTTTATATGGAGGTCAAAAAAAGATAAACGCTTTTTTTGGGAGTTTGCACAGATCATTAAGATTTAAAGTAATGCCGTGGCACCCCGGTAGGCTTTAGGGAAATTTCACTGAGGGCTAGGTTTCTTCCAACAGTTTGGTATCTATGCTTCTCTTTAGTCCACTCCTTTTTTTTCTCCAATAGAGACATAATGAATATGACTAGCCTTCAGGGCAGTAGCATATGAGTTGCTTCACAGCCAAGCTCCTTAAACCGTTCGAAACTATTGACCCTGTGAAGACACGGACATTTCTAACCCGCAAAACGAGCGCTTTAAACTGGCACCAAAATTTAACGAGCCCTCAGGATGACTCAGGTCATTTGGTATATTACTTTGTCAAATTATACATTAGGCCATCAAAATGAAAGGAAGAGCTACATGAATTTGAAAGGAGTATCTAATCGGAAGAGTTGCGTAACAAAGAAAACTTTGAAAAATGGGAGTTTATATTTAGCAACAAATGGATTACTGTTGATCGGGTCTATCACAGAGCTAATTGGTTGATCACAGACTGAAACGTTGTAATTTTTAAACTGTTTTTTTTTTCCCCAAATGTAGTTTGAGAGCCATTGCTGCAGTGATTTTAAGAGTACATGGACTGAGGCCTTTCTTGTGTTTTGCTGGTTTCACGCTGTAAAAGGTATTATTTTCCATATGTTTCTGCATGTGTGTGCACAAATATATTATTTTGCCTTAAGAAGTAATCATACATACATAATATATCACTGAAAATGTGCACAATTTGTCAAGTTAGAGATAAAATCTTCTTCTGTATGTAATAGAGCAAAACAAAGTAAGTAATATCTGTGAAAATCGATAAATCTGTACCGATTTCCTTAATTTTACGATACTTACATGTGAAACCAATCTTATCCCCCGATCTTATCTACCTCCACACAGGTATGAAAATCAGCCAATTTAGCAACTTTTCAGACAGAATAATCGCCATTGGTCAAATCTGGAATCAGCAGATCAGGCATTTTAAAGATTGGTGATTGGAAAAAGGACAGAAAACTGCAATTGGTGCAACCCTAGTAAAAACTTATTCATGTATTGACCCTCTTCTAATGTCATACCCCTAAATGAAATCTAGTCAGATGAACTGCCTTCAGAAATCACAGAAATAGTGAAGAGATGGTGCTTAAAAGCTGCAGGGATGGTTCAAGGATGAAAAATTAACAATAACCAAAGCAGGATAGGCTTATAAAACAGCAACCCAAACTTTGACATTTTATAAGGTGGGGTATCATCATCTAATTAAACTGCCAGGCTGACGAGAATGAGAATTATTTTAAGAAGCAGACAAGACGGCTTTGGAAGCTCTAGAGGAGTTGCTCAGATCCTCTGCTCAGGTGGGAAATATCAACTGTGCAATCAACAAGCCATTGAAAGAAAAACAGGAGAAGTCACACGCCACAAAGAAAATGTAAAGGAAGGGGAAAGTTAACTTCTTGGTAAACATGAAAAAGATTATATTTTTGGGTAGTTTTTCTTCAGCAGGGACACTGAAAGCGGTCAAAGTAGAATGGATAATGGACAAAGGTAGTAAAGGGAAAAAGACTTGAGACAATGAACCTAAACGTAAAGCTATAGGAATGGTTTAGATACATGGTTCTCAAACAGTGGTACACTTACCACTGGTGACTTTTAGTGTATGTCTTGGTATCAAATATTTAATTTCAAGCTAATAAGCCATGAAACAGAAAATAGGTAAATAATTGAATCCCAATTATCTTTATTTCACACACAAATAAAGTGCAGTGGAGAATATGTTAAGAAGAGATTATTAGAAACATGAATAAGTGTCAGTATAAGTGGCAACAGCACCAAAAATATTTTAACCATGTCCTAGTTGCCTGCAATCACAAAGATTTGCCAATGCCTAACACAATGACCAGACTAATTAAACGCAGATTGCATCTATTTATTTGTGAGAAAGAGTCCCTGAGGTACAAACTCCCAGAAGTTCAAATAAATGCTTGTTATCGCTCCTTTCCCAACGTCTTAAACACTTGGCAGCCATATTGAATTTTGAGATCAAAGTTATCGAGTATTCTCTTGACTGTAGGTAACTGAATAATTTAGTAATTAGCGAGGTTATGAAAAGTATGAGAACCACTGGTTTTGTTCAATATATATACACAAGTACATGCTGTGTGTGTCTGTTTTGGATAAGGTGGTGTTATACTGTAGCCAAGAGCCTTCCTTCCTAATTTACAAGGAATCACAACTAAGATTGAAAATAAATACTCGAATAACTATTTAAAAAAGGGGTTTAACTTTAACAGCATGCCGATTATTAACCAAAGAGATCATATCATAAGCAGGTGTTACTGATCACATGAATGCTTTCTTTTTATTTGACCTATGTTTTGGTATATTCCATTAAAATTAAAAAAACTGATTTCCCAAGGGAGACCTGGCAGAGACAGGCAGCATAGCAGCAACTAATTAGCAGGAGTTCACCAATGAATCGGCCAGTCGGTACATCTTTCCCAAAGACAGAACCGCCCACCAGGTCATGACCTCATGAGTGTTTAACAATAGTCACTTTAATATTGTCAACCTAGTGACTTTGTCGATATATTTAGCAACATTTCAGTACCAGTCATAACCGGAATCGGCAGGTCAGGATTTTAAAGATCGACCAGAAAACTACAATCGGTGCACCCCTACTAATTAGTGCTCTATTTTAAAATGAGGGTAGCATGAAAGTTCTTGACCTTTGCCAACTATTTTATGTGTATCTATCTATACACATAAAGACACAGTATATGCTTTTTTATGTACAACATAAAAATAAAAATCTACATTTGTTACAATAGTTCTATTAAGAAAACAGTCTGATTGATAGATCTGTGTAACTACTCACAACACATTTTTGTTCTTCCTTAACAAGCATGTAAACATTTGGTGTAGCAAGACTGATAATTGGTTACACAGCACATGAGGGGGAAATTAAGTCACATGTTTTTCTGTTATACGTATTAGTAACAAGTGAAAATACTTGTTGAGGGAGTGTCTGGAATACTCTAACCACTGCCTGAATTAGATGGGGAATTAAGGAATTGGTAGAGAAGAGAATGCTAGTCGTATAAGTGGGTTAAAGGGTAAAGTAAAATAGGACTCAGCCTGAAGGGACGAGGATATAGTAACTACTATTGCTCCAGTTCATTTATTTATTATTTGCTCAGCATCTCTTTAAACTACCTTCCTTATCTTTTCATTTATCCTCTGGGTTTCAGGTCTCTTTTTGTGGTTTGTATCCCTTTCTTTATGCGTTTGCTTGTTCATGAATAAACAGTTTCCCTTTTGATTTTGTTGCGCCTTGCTTTTTAAGAAAATCCTTTTTGTTGTTGCCTTAAACAACCTTTTCGTTGACAAATGCAGTGGGTAGTTTTCGCCGAACGGGGGCGCAGCGTGCTCCATTTAACGTTAGCTTATTAGCTCTTTTTTAAACAGTATCCTGCGCTTTGAACTTCTTTGAAGTGGAAAAGCCCGGACTAAGCCTGGCTTTGGCGCCTGTGGATAGAGCTGCTGAGGTTATGAGAGGCTCTGTCTTTCTTCAAGTTTTCACGGTTCCATTTGCTCCACAGATGGTGCTGCGTTTACTTCCAAAATAACCCAAGTTTACTGTCATTTATTATGCGTCTTAAGCAAACGGGATACGCTCCCTGTTCGCTTGTTTTGTTTTTTATTATTATTTTATTTGATTTTATTATTATTTAGCTCACGCACATTTCACGCTCAGTGTTTCAGAAAGACGAAAGTTAAAACTCACCGGCCGTCCAGCGGTGGTGGACTCCTCTCTCTCCTCTGCCCAAAACGATGTTATTTTCCAGAGCTGTTCATTCCTCTCGCAACAAAGCACCGCTAGAAACGCAGCCCACGCTCTTTGGTTTAGACGGTAGATAAAATTACAGGGATTTTTTTGTTGTTGTTTCTTTCCTGTTGGGTTGTTTCATTGATTTGGGGGGCTTCTCTTGGAAAGAAACCACTCCTTGCTGCTTTGTCCAGCGGTGATGTCATGCGGAGGCTCCGCTGTTCCGACCCCCTTCACTCTTTAACCGTTTAGTGAACGCAGCCTGGAAGGCAATGGAGGAAACAAGGCATGTCAACTTTCATTCAAACGAACGACAATTACAGATAGAAATCATCGTAATAAGCACAACCTTCGCTAATAAATTCACTCAAACCAGGTGTGTGAGACGGAATGCAGCAACATTTGTAAACTTTAAAAAATAAATAAATAAACGTTTAAATATATGTATGTGTGTTCCAGTTTTATTGAAATGGCAGGATGTTTCTCTCTTGCACAGTTCAGTATAACTAATTATTAATTTGCAATTATTAAAGGCACGTCTCTCATTGATTTAATATATATCAATACCGGCTCAGATATAATAAAAAATATTACTTTATTACTGAATCATAAATACAGGACACGCTTAGCTAAATATCCTTGTCTGTGTGTGTGTGGTTTGTTGTTTTTTTGGGGGGGGGTTTGTTATCATCTGAAATAATTATTTACAATATTCCTTTATGTAATATTACTTTGTGATATTACCTTAAATAATACGATTTTAAATAATACGATTTTGATACAATTACCATAATACAATTAGAATTCAATTCTGTGTGACTGAAAATAAAGCAGTACTTGTTCTTTTAAAGTACTTTGAAACGGGATTTGCTCCTGAATTGAACACTTTAAAATAATACAAACAAAATGAACAAAATTAGATTCGTAACACCACGTAAAAAGAATAATTTATAGATAGATAGATAGATAGATAGATAGATAGATAGATAGATAGATAGATAGATAGATAGATAGATAGATAGATAGATATTTTTGCGTTTACAACGACGTAAATAGAATTTCCTTGGTTCACGTGGCCGAAGTGAACGTAGCATAGGTCACGTGGCAGAAACCCGGAAGTCAGTGTCTGTAAACAAGAAAGCGGGTGAGTGTGCATTTGTTTCACTGTAGCTCGCAGATGGAGATTTAAAAGCCGCTGTGCATTGCTTGTGTTTATCTGTTATAAACAGAAAAAAAGCAAAAAACAAATCATAAATTACGAAACCTTCATTTGTACTTCTTAAAATCGCTTCTTTATGTAGCGCCTAAGCATCAGCTAACAGTGGTTAGCTGTTTTGCTAGCACAACTTTTCATTTAGAAATGAACAATTTAGTCAAAGGCAATGCGAATTTGCTCTGGCAGCCATTCAGGTTGTCAGAGCAACCTGAATGGTTAAATATAAGATTATCTCATGTGTCTTCAGAGCTTGTCATCTGCTAATCTGCGTTGTGGTTGTATTTTGGGTTGCAGCTGTGCAAGTCAAAAAGATGACCTCTTCAGATTGGCACCTGTCGTTAAAGCTGGTGGATCAGCCCAAATCCACCTTCCACTTCCCGGAGATGATGCCCGGGGACGTCCCACCAGGAGGATACAGAGTGGCCACGTTAAAGCAGCTCGTAGCAGCCCAGCTTCCAGACTCGGTCCCAGATCCTGAGCTAATAGGTCTGTCAGTAGTCTGAATAAATAAACTGAATATCTTCTTTTCCTGGGCTTCACTGACCGGTATGGTTTACAACACTGTCGCGTGTGTAAATTACACCTAAAGTGTCCCGTCTGTCCAGAGCTGGTCCACTGCGGGAGGAAACTGAAGGATGATCTTACACTGGATGCCTGTGGAGTTCAGCCAGGTTCCACCTTACACATTCTCAAGAAGACGTGGCCGGAGCCAGAGGGCAATCCAGGTCCGTGGATGCTGCTTCGATAATTAACAGTAATTGTAAATTACACAGAAGATCTGATTGTGAATACATGTATGTGTGTGTGTGTGTGATCTTCTCTACAGAGCCTGTTAACAGAGCAACAGCAGCCAGAGAGTTTAGAGTGTTTCACGCTGCACTTCACTCACTCAACTCTGCCTATAGAGACTCGGTGAGTAGATTTCTACAAATACTGCATCAGCTACATGTTTTTTGTCCCGATATTTCATTTTGGTTTTTCTACTGAGGTTTCATGTAATGGAGTAACAAAAAGGAGCGCACAATTGCAAAATGAAAGAAAAACAAATACAATGCTATATATTTTAAAATATTACACGAATAAAACTATAAGCAATTGTGGTTTAACTTTGCATTTAGCGGCATTTACTCCAGTACCCCTTAATTAAGCGTCTTACTTGTTCGTAATTTGATCTAAATATAAAATAAAGCTATTCGGTGAAGAAGAATGGGCAAAAACTCCCATCTTTTTTGTTAATCTATCACAAAACATCCTTGTATGAAATGCTGAATATTAGCTGATATTGATGTCTGTTTCTTTTCTTCTGCTCTGAGGTTTATAAAATGCTGACAAACAAAGAGTCTCTGGATCAGATCATTGTAGCCACTCCCGGGCTCAGGTCGGACCCGGTTGCTCTAGGTCAGACTCAGCAGAACTCCACAAGACATGCATCTTATCGCAACTTGTAACATGTCCCCTTTAAACATTCAGGAGTGCTTCAAGACAAAGATCTCTTTGTACAGTTCACGGACCCCAACATGCTGGACGTGTGAGTATGACTCTTAGCTCTATTTATTTTTTCCAGGTGTCATGTGACAAATAATATCACACTCGCAGTGCTATTTCTGCTGCAGATTAATCAGTTCACATCCGGCCCTGGTCAACGCCATCATCCTGGTCCTGCATTCGGTGG
The DNA here is from genome assembly GCA_903066825.1 of Alfaro cultratus. NCBI lineage: Eukaryota > Metazoa > Chordata > Actinopteri > Cyprinodontiformes > Poeciliidae > Alfaro > Alfaro cultratus. Next base: position 2,684 of record CAEFZX010015812.1, on the reverse strand, counting down.
CTGGCAGTATGCCGGCCCAGTCCAGTGCCGGCTCCTCCCGAAATGTTTCTGCCAGTTCTTACAGTGATATGCCAGGTGAGCCATGACATTAATATGTGTAAAAAAAAATATATTATCATTTTTTGTTTTTTTTTAAATGAATACAGTAACGTTTTCACTGAAAGCTAATAATTGTTGTGTATGTTGAAATAGTCTAGAATTAGCAAGACTGCAGCTAACAATTATTTTACCAACCAATTAGTCTGACGACAGATCGATTATTTGGATTTAAAAATTGGCGCATTCTGCTGTTTTTTCATTTAACCACTTCAGTTGTCTTTATATAATATTAAAACTACATTGAAAGATTCAAATAAACAAAAGAATTCAATCCACTTTTTAATTTAGAAAATAAACATTTAATTTCCCAAAATCCAATAACGCAGCATGATTAAGTAATTTTTTAGCAAAGGATACATCTGCAGTTAAAAAATACTTCTGACGTGTATTTGAGTCTGTATTCTCCAGTTAACGATTAATCGATTATAAAACAGGGTGTCCGCAAATCCTTAAAAAGTCTTAAATTGATGTGACTTATATTAAGTCCTTGAAATGTCTCAAAATCTAAGTTGGTATTAAATACATTAATCAAGGGTCTTACATTTATTATGGCAGGACAATTTAATTTTGTATCTGTAGTTTGTTTTTTTTCATGGGACTTTAGTCGAGGCGGTTGAAAGTACCTTCAATTGTATGCCAACATACCCTGCTAGTTATTATGGATGAGTCAGTTAGCTGAACACCAGAAATTTCCCAGTTTTTGTTATGCTTTATTATAATCCAGCAGGATCCCACAACCTTCCCTTATGTCTACAGTTTTTTAAGTCTTAAATTTCATTCAAGGTGGCATTAAAAAGGTCTTAAATTGGACTCTCTGAAACCCGCAGATACCCTGCTAAATTTGTCAACGATTATTTCAGTAATCGACTCGTTACGAATAATCCGATTAATCGTTTCATCCCTAAAAATGAGTCAGATCTCTTTTCTGGCAGGCGGCTTCATGTTCGAAGGCATGTCAGATGATGAGGAGGAATTCCACTCTGTAAGTCTTTTCTCACACCTCATGTAAAGACAAGATATTGTAATGGATACGGATGTGGGCTGATTATTCGAGCGTGTTTCAACAGGGGAGTCCGGCGGGTCCCTCCAGCCGAGCCGGGCTCCCAGCAGGAATGCGCCCCGTCTCTCTGGGCCACAGCGGAGCGACGGGACCTCGGCCGATAACGCAAAGCGAGCTCGCGACGGCTCTGGCCCTGGCCAGCACACCCGACAGCAGCGCCGTTACCCCGACAACGGCAAGTCAGGTTAGACGGCGAAAACTGACCTGGAATTGCTGCCTCTTATTTATCAAGGGGAGAATACTCGTTCCTGCAAAAACCTGGCAGCGTTGCGACTCTGTTCTGTCTTTCTCTTTGATTAAGATGGACCCCTCCAGTGGTGCAGCCCCGATGCCAGCTGGCACACCAGTCAGTAATGATCTCTTCAGCCAGGCTCTGCAGCAAGCTCTGCAGGCCACCAACATGTCTGCTCTACAGGTGAGCTAACCCACAGTGTGCTCATTTCTTCTAGGGGATAATGAGAAACAAAATGTTAACCAGGTGGCATTTGGATAAAAGGTTAGTCTTCCTGAACACGTTTTTTTTTTGCCTTTTGCTTTGCCAGGGCCGTTGGCAGTCCCAGCTACAGCAGCTCAGGGACATGGGGATCCAGGACGAGGAGCTGATGCTGAGGGCGCTGCAGGCCACAGATGGCGATATCCAGGCTGCCCTGGAGCTCATATTTGCTGGAGGCCCCGGACTCTAAGCTCTTACCTCCCACCTGGGCCCCCTACGGACAGAACCCACAGTGGAGGAGAGAGCAGGAAAACATCTGGCTCACCTGACTGCCAGCAAATGAGGACATTTACGACTTGCACTGTGTGGTTGTTGTTGCTGTTGCACCATTTGGTTTTAATTAGCAGTTCAAATTACGCTCCACAGATTGTATAAACTGATGTCCGTGTTGATTTGATTGATCATTTCTACAAATGTGAATGCGCTATAATAAAACTGTTTAAAACTATCTATGCCTTATCATATTTAAATGATTTTATGTACATTTAATATTTTTTAAGCTTCATATCATGTTTTTATGTTATTCTGTCAGCAAGAACATACTTGGAGTGTTGCTTTCATTCTTTCTTGCATGTTTGAAGAATACCATACCATACCATACCAACTTTATTTATGAAGCACTTTTTACACCGACAGGACCAAAGTGCTGTACACAATCATAAATATAATGCAATTACATATAATATACAGACACAATAAAGCAAAGTGAAAACGTCTCAGATTGTGCCAAACGCCAAAGAAAAAAGATAGGTCTTAAGAAGGGACTTAAAAACAGCAGGTGAAGAGGCCTGTCTAATGCCCAAAGGAAGCTCATTCCAAAGCTTGGGAGCTGCCACAGAAAAGGCACGATCCCCTCTGAGCTTGAACTTAGTCTTTGGCACCCTCAGGAGCAACTGATCAGCTGACCTGAGGGAACGAGAGGGTGAGTAAAAATGCAACAGCTCAGACAGATAGGAAGGGGCAAGGCCATTAAGAGCTTTAAAAACAAATAAAAGGATCTTAAAATGTATCCTAAAATGTACAGGCAGCCAG
>CAEFZX010015809.1:0-11722 GCA_903066825.1 Alfaro cultratus | reverse complement strand
GTAGAAATAAAGCAAAGTTTGCAGGACACAAAAACAACACACACAACCAGATTTATTTTATTGAGGTCTAAGTCTACTGTTGGGTCTAGAATCACCTGTGTGATTCATTTTAATGGCAACTTTATTTATTGTTACTGTTAAAGTTAAATCTCCAGCATGGAGAAATGGGATGATCTCGGATTTTCTTGACAATTTTCTCCGTACTATTCTGACATTAACTCAGGCAAAGCTTTTACCAAAATTATTTCTTTATTGCTAAAAACTAAATTATGTGGATAGATGTGTAACAGAACTGGGCTTCTCTGTCACTTTGTTCCTGTATTTAATAATTATATAATAACAATAATAATAAATCAGATAAAGGTAAGATATTCCTCATAGAACTTATGTCTAGATATTGACTGGTAAGTATATTAGTTGAACACAAACAAAATTATTTACACGCTATAATGTCAGTTCCAAATATGTAATCAATGTTTTCCACCTTTTCTTAAATAAATTAGCAGCAGAGCATGCATGACAGAGCAGATCCACACAGAAATAGAAGAACTGATGTGTGATTATTTTCTACGTTGCCTGCTAGCAGATCAAATGTTTTTCCAGGGAGTTCTCCTGACTGGATCCATGCTGAAGTTCCTGACCTGTGGGGAGCGTGGCGACATTCAGCTCAGGAAGATTCTGCTGGTTCCTGAGAAGCAGCAGCCTGCACTGCAGGCATATCACAGCCTAATGTGCAGCCGAGAGGAGGATCAAAGGTCAGAGCGCTTCAGACAGCTGAGCAAGGAACTACGAGAGCAGATCAACACTCAAAGTGTCACTGACAAGGTACTTCCTGTCTATTAGAACTGGACTGATTTTGCCACATGGAATTAAATGAATTCTTTTCTATTCTAACAAACTGAACTGAATGAAGATTGTTTAGTCAGTTTAAAGAATCTGACAATTACATGGATGTTTCTGTGAATTAAAATACATTAGCATCTATTGTTACATTATAAGACACCCCAGGTAGCAAAATATGAGTGAAAGAACGTCAGGCAGAAACATTGAATCCATGTTGAAGCCTGACATTGAAACGAAATTGGTCGGTGACTTACATGATGAATCAGTGTTAGGGTTTCAACCATTACTGACACTATATCAATGTTGATTCAACAATCATCTGAATGTAGAGCTACATGCACATTTGGGTTGATTTTATATTGAATGAAAGCTAAGGAATCAATGTTGATTCATGTTCATTTTTTGGTCTGACAGGTTTACATCATAACATACCATTAAAAGTTTCTTCAATGGGTAATATGTCGTTTCCAAAAGTGTGCTTACACAAGATTAAAAATGATAACATAGCATAAATATAACATTTTGTTTAAGAAAACAGGGATAGATCTGTAAACATATTTGACTCCTTTTTGACTGTCAGAACAGCAGTCTATTGTCCATGGAAGAACAGCGTCCATGAGGTTAAGCTTTGTACTGTATGAACCAAGGAAACAGGACGAGTTGGGATAACCCAACTTTGATTCCTTGTGATGCATTCCTCCTCTTCTGGTGTGTAATGAAGCCACTTCTTGACAGTTTCACTGCAGTCAGCTTTGGGTCAAACTGCTGAGCAGGAGCTGAAAAACACAAAATTAAGAGTGAGGAAGGCGCCAGATAGAAAGATGATAAACAGTTTGAAAGTCATTGAAATATTAAATAGTGTATTGGTTATAGGTCTGAGAACAAACAAACCGTACAGTTGCACATGTACACTCAGTTAAATTAATAAGGACATGCTAATGAATATTCATGAATATTTATCTTTATGTTAGTTGACATATATTACATCTACCCATTAAACTGCAGCATAGTGTAGCATTTATGATGCTGCACTCATGTTAAAATGAGGGAATCAATATTAAAAATAAATAGCTGTTTATCAGAAGAGCTAAAGATAAAACTCAGGGAGGATCAGGGTTAATTTAACACAGAAACAGAAAAATAGAACAAAGGGTGACTGTCAAACTGATCTGCATATTTTCAATTCAGCAAATTCAGCTGTTAATCAGCCATCAATTGAAATCCTGTGTGCTGAATTAGGGAAATACCTAAAACCTGCAGGTCAGTGTGCCTTGAGGACCAGTGTTGGAAAAACACTGGATTAGATGTTGGCATTTCAATCATTAGAATTCAACCACAAAACAACATTGATCCAATGACATCTCTTCAACATTGATTACTTGGCTAGAACTGGATGATTGTTTGATGGTCAGTTGTTGACCTCAACCAAAAATCAACCACTCTGACAATGTTGAATTACCATTATGTGCTATCTGGGACTTAATAGCTTTGTGTACAAAAGGCAGCAGGTGGCCATTTCTATAAAGCAAAGGGAAAACATCTTGCTATCTGGACAAAAACACTTCTGTTTTCTGTTTGTGTGGAGGGAAATGCTTTGGCGTTTCTGACCTCACTAGATGCTCAGTCCACAAATCAATGTTTTTGTGTGACACAGTTCCATTTAAGAAAGTGTCAGGCTTATGGAATGAATGAAGAGATCAGTCTGCAATCCCTGATTGTCCTGTTTTTATTGAGTAAAAGAAAACCTTACAAAACAATTGAACTGTAACAGAAAAATAATATAGATTTTTGCATCATGTAAAAAGTAACAGAACAAAGCATTTCTCCTCCAGAACCCCCCCCCCAAAAAAAAACAACAACATTGTATTGACTTTTAAATGTTATTTTACGTGACCAAAGTGTGACTCTGTAGCTTCATGTGGAGCAGGCCAGCTCTCTGGCCCCCCTGTCCCAGTCCCAGCTGGGTGCCCTGCTGAAGGACCTGGCAGATGTGGAGAGGCTCCTGAAGGACGTGGACCTACTGTCTGGACTGGCCCGCCTGCTGCCCAAAGGAGCATGCGCCGGGCAAAACTCAGTATCCCCGAGCAACGGAACTTGGCCTCTGAATGTCACCAATTGGAGCATTAACACAACAGATGTTCCCAGAGAAGACAGAGAGGAGGGGGCGGAGGGCGAAGGGAAGACAGTGGGAGAGGAGAATCCACACTCTCAGTTCTCAGCTTTTGTTCAGCTGTGGGCAGGCCTGCAGCCCATTCTCTGTGGGAACAACAGGTGGGTGAAATCTCAACATGAGTCAGTGAAAGCTCCGACGGAGAGCAGGACCAGATAACATTATTTTATACTAATTCAGTTTGATGGTTTTGGAATAAAGTCCAAATTAAGAAATTAGGACTGGGTCAAAACATTTTTTTAAATCATTTACCAGAAAGTCATCAGCTAATTTAGCAATCTATTATTCATTAACTGAAGCATAGACTCAAAAAAAGGCCATTTGCTTAAAGAACATTTCATTCAGATCCGTAAGGAAGCCAAAAAATGCATTTAAAATGAGCAATCACTTTGTTTAACATTTTCCACCCAAAACTCTTCAAGTGGCTGTTTTAGCTTCATCTGGTTCAAATTTAATTACAAACAAAAATCTCCTACTAAGCATCTTTTGCATCATCCCCAGGTCAAAACTACACTGTTCTGATGAAAGTGTTGAGCTCTTCACATGTTGATGTTGGAAGTGTTTTTAGCTGCAGCCTTTGCTCCAAATAGTGAGGCATTCACTAGAGGAATGCTGTTATTGCATTTTAGGCAATAAATATTTTTTTCCTATTTAAAACAAATACTTAATTATTTGTTTATTTGCATCTTATTACAATTAACAAATCAAACAGTTTCTTATATTTAACAAACACTTAAGCAATCTGTTCCCCAATCTGATGATAATCTTTGGTCTTCACAAAGAATATTTACTATGTGTTGAAAAATATTAATTTATTTTCAGAGATGAGAACAGTTCATTTGAATTTCCTGAGAAAAACAGTTATCCCTGGTTTTGCAAAAGCCTGGTGGTCGGGGCATGGAGGCGGTCCGCCAGCAACCCACTGTGTTTTTGTGTTAGATATATTAAGTTGACAGGAAATGTAAAAATATTACTGGGTAATTATGTTACTGGAAGACATTGCTGCCAAGTCCTAAACTCACAACTGGAATCTTAAAAACAACAAATCAAAAAAATACAATTAAAATAAATATCAGTTATTTGCCCTTTTATTAAATCTAAATTAAGTCATCAGCTAGTGGATCTAACACCAGGTAATGCTGATCAAATTTACAACTGTACCATGACATAAATGAACTAAGCAATTCCTTAAGGCCCCCCTGTTAGCTTATCATCATGAACGACTAGACTCATAGACTTGGAACACAATGTCACTCTGATCAGGCTGGAGTTCTGGAAAAGCTCTGAGGAGAAACCAGAAGATAGGATTGTAGCCTGTTGCTACATGCAGAGCTCTGTCAAAGTACTCCAGATGGGCTGAAAGCCAGTGCAACATTTCCACGTATATTTGACCTGTTGCTACTATTTTGTGTCATGACTGTAGAAGAGAAACTAGCAACACGGTCTTAACTGACTCATGTATAAGGTAGGAAACTGAGTAGTAGCCGTAGTAACAGCTGATTTTTAATGTAAAAGACAGAAAAGTGATTTATTTATTTATCACTTTTATTTCAGGATCATTGAGCCAAAGGCGCTGAAGCAGGGGAATATGAGCTCACTGGGATTCACCAGCAAAGAACAAAGGAACCTGGGCCTGCTCGTTCACCTGATGACTACAAATCCCAAGATCCTCTACTCCCCCATTGGCTCTCAGGTGGACAAAGTGATTCAGAAGGTAAGTAGGCAGCTCTGAAAGCAGGTTATATAGAATAGAAACAGGATGTCCCAGTCCATATCTGACATGTTTGGCATTCAGTTCCACAGATGAGAGCTCTCGGAACCAATCACAGAACTCTAAACATAGGATTTGAATAATTTTACCATCTTCATCTTGATACAACCAAGATTCAGTAAAAAACTTTCTAGGCAGATTTGAATTCTTTTCACTCTGGTTTGGTTGAGAATTGACTCCTTAGGCTAAGCAGGCTGGAGAACTCAGCGACGTTTGTAGATGAGAGTTTTAGAAAGGACATAGTGTAAAAGTCAATATAGCTGACTTTGTTCTCTTTTCAATCCTAGGCGAATGAGACTTTTGCATTTGTTGGGAATGTGACTCACTACACTCGGGTGTGGCTGAACATTTCTGCCAAGCTCAGGACCTTTCTGGAGGAGGGCCTTCAGAGCCATCTGCTGTGGCTCCAGCAGGTACACAGTTCTGCTAAGATGTACAAAAATGTTTTCACCTCTTGAACATTCTCATTTTCTTACTGTGTTACAACCTCATACTCTAAAGTATTTTAGTGGGATTGTTTTGCTTTGGACACACCAACACAAAGTAGCACACTGGTAAGTTTAAGAAAAAGATACATGATTTTCAATATTTTGTTCAAATAAAATTCAGAAAATTGTGCCATCCATCATTTAGTGTAATTGTAATTGAAATCCAGTAGCAGAGTAGCTGGAGTCTCCATGGTTTACGATGTTTGCAGATGAGCTGCAGTGAGAGCAGGGCACAGGTAAAGGAATGAAGATTAGCTGCAACTAGACAGAATGCCTGAGTGTAAATGAGAGGGGCAGAAGTGGAACAGTGACAGTTACAGCAAGAAGTTAAAAGGTAGAGACTTTAAGATTTTAGGGTGATTGGTCCAGAACAAAGGAGAATGTGGAAAAGAGGTGAAGAAGCATGTGCAAGCAGGTCTGATTGGGTGAAGAAAAGAATCTGGTGTGATAAAAGTGTAACAGTAAGAATAAAAGGAAATATGTACAGTAGTAGGAGCAGCAATGTAGGGTTTTGAGATGTTACCAATCAGGTACTGGCGGCTGCAAAGCTCAAGGTGTTCAGGTTTTGTTTGGGAGCAACAAGGATGATGGGATCTGGAATGAGAACATCAGAGATAAAGTCAGAGAGGCATGACTGACAAGGTGTAGACGTGTTCAGAGAGACAATGATGATATTGATTAAAGGATGCTGAGGTTGTAGTCACAGGACAAGAAGCCAGAAAGAAGGTGGATAGATGTGGTGATAGAGGAGATGAAGGGTGGAGGACACAGAGGACGTAGCTCTGACTTTTCCTGAGGGGACAAGCTGAAAGAGGTCACCAGATGTTTCAGCCTACTTCTCTATTATGCACTTCTTTGTGTTGGTCTGCTAATCAAAACTGAATTCCACTGATGTTTCTGATTGAAGCATGACAAAATATGAAAAGTGTAGAGGCTGTGAATACTTGTGTATTACGCTGTATTTGCCTCTGGCTGTGATTTGGTCATTTAATCCCTCCTGTCTTTGTCCAGCTGTCCTCAGAGCTGCAGCAGCAGCCGGAGCTGCTGAATGGCACCGACAGCGAGCTGATGCAGGCGCTGATGATGGGAAACTACACGCTTCCCAACACCTCCACCCTGCTGGAGCAGCTAGACACAATCGACAACGCTGCCTGCGGCTGGACACGCTTCATGTCAAAGGTCAGCACTCCAGGGATCACTTGGTGTAGATGTTGACTATTATTGTAACTTTAAACCTAAAAGCTATGACATGCTGATATCTGAGTAGCATCTGAATAGCATTTTGGCTAGTTAATTTGCTTTTGACTGAATATTTTGTGAGTTGATGAATTTTTTTGACGCAGGAGTTTTCTCTGACACGCTGACATTTGGATCACTGAACTGCTGAAAATGGCTGAAAATGATAAATGTCTGTATTTGACTAAAGACTAGGTTGAACTCTGCTCATAGAAAATAGTTGACAAAATTCAACTCCAAAAGTATTTATATAGTGCCAATTCACAACACATCATCTTAAGCCACTTTACAAAAAACAAAAGGCAATTCAATCCAGTCTGGACTCGAGTCATTAAACATGACTCGAGTCCAGTTTATTCACATTAGTTTTTCTATCTAAGGAAACCCAGCAGATTGCATCAAGTCATTTATTCAATGGAGAGGAAAATCTCTTCTATGACAGAAAGAAACTTTCAGCAGAACCTGGCTTAGCATGAGCCAGGTTCTGCTAAAGATTGTTAAAGATTGATATAACAGCAAAAAATGCAAAGTTGTAGAGGAGAAGGAGAAAGTAGCAGATCAAGAAGTGGTCAGTTATGCATATGGAGGCATAACTACAGAGATATCTCAGGATAACTTAGCTAAGCAGCTCTAGGCTTTATCAAAAATGCAGTTTTAAGCCCAGCCTTAAAAGTATTCAGGCCTCACAGACTATGAACAAATGGATGTTAGGTCACATTTGAATTGGATACGTATCGGATATCTAATTAAAAATAAAAAAATCCGATCTGTGTTGTTCAGACTGTCATGAACAGATCACATCAGATTTTTTTCAAGTGTGACCCAGGCCACTTGGAAATCAGATACGTATCCGATGTTTTCACATTTGACCTGAATCTGAACGTCATTGTCATTGTCATTTGTCGAGACAAATGTTTCTATTCTGCGTCGTTATACACGCAAGTGGGAGGAAAATTGACAACCATGGTGAACTGAAACGAGGGTTAAGTTTTTAATGTGCTGGTTCTGGTCAGACAACAACTTCAAAATCGTAAGAAGTGATGGACCAGACGACACAGACATCTCAAACATGACGAAACCCTGTATCGGTGTGCGTATCACTTTAAGAAAAAACACGTAATCAATACAGCTCCTGTGTCATTTGGTTGTGAACATGATTAATTGTATTTATGAGGGAGAAGCTGTTTCAACACATTTGTGGGTTGCACTATTTTTTAGCTTTTTAAGAAGAACGAGTGTTTTGGGAAGATTGTAGTAGTAAAAGCACCTGATCCATACTCCAATCTGGAAGGTGGTGGTAATGCACCTAAAAGTTGTTTGCCAACCGCCATACAAAAGAGAAGAAGAAGATTTTTTTTTTTTTTTTAACAAAACATTTATTTATTCACAATGATAAAGTGCACAATGATTAAAAACAAATTATACCACATCAGGAGAGCTTAAAAATTAATTAAATAAGGTGCTTGTTAAGTTTCAGTTCTCCCTGAGTTGAGGCTTCAAAAAGCAAGTAGAAATTAAAAGGTAGAGACATAGAGCATCTATGGGGCTTCAAAATCCCATTGAAGCTCCATAGATGCAGGAAATCCTCCATATCCCCAGTGGCTCTGTGGAAGCAAAACTCCAGCCTGAGCCCATCCTTGACATTGCAGTTCCACAGAGCACAGCATCAAGTTGAGGTCCAGTCTGAAGTTTGTCTCTACGAGACAAATAAATAGTCATCTTTGCTTCCGCAATTAAGAAATTTAAAATCTGGCACTTTGGTTTGTTGGCTTTGTTAAAACACAGTCCATAAATAAAAATAGAACAGGTAAAAACAATGCCAAAACAGCTAAAAGAGATTGATCTGACCCGGTTCACTCAGTTGCTGCCCTGTGTCCGACAGCAGAGAGTGGATCTGCTTCCTCTGCCCGTGTTTTCTCCCCAAGCTGAAAAAGAAGCTAGAGGGAGCATCCATCTCCATGATGTTTTGGATCTGGGACCTGACCAATACACCTTGGACTTTATTTTCCAGCAAGTTTGCTAAAGCTAGCCTTTTAGATTTGAGAGCTTCAATTTGCTCTCAATTTCCTGTTGATTGACTCAGTTCTAATTCCACAATATTCATCTCCAGATCTCTGATTGATCTGGTAATGTCACAGGTTGAGAGTGTGCTGTAGTCCCACCACTGTCTCAGACAGGTAAAATCAGACTTCCTCTGTCTAAAACCAGGCCAAAAATAGCTTTAAAACCTTTAAACCTTTAATCTTTAAAACCTTGATCATAAGTTCCCCCACTTCATTTTCAACCTCACCACCATTCACCCCACCACCACACAACACCATGCTCCCATCCTTCCCCACACATACACTCATTTTTGATGTTCTCTCACTGTCCACAACTGACACCGCAACAATACTTTATGCGGGCTCCTCCAGAGCGGCAGCGGACTCCTCCACCACCCCACCAGGCGGGTCCCCCACCTGCCCAGCAGTAGCAGGCTGCTGCTTCGCTGAACCTGGTAGGGCCAGCCCTGCCCTGTCAGGACACATTTTTACAATGTGACCCTCATGACCACAACCAAAGCACTTTATGTTTGAGGATGTTGCAAATAAGATGTAATCAAACTCATCTATACTCACATGAAATTGCAAATTAAGCTCCTTGTCACGTCGATTTAATAACATAAATAGTTGTCTCCTGTGAGAGACAACATGTTTCAATAATGGTGATTTACACCCAGATGGTACTATTTTAATGGGTGAGACTTTACTATGTCGAGACAGCTCTTTGATCAAAAACTCATCACTGATGAATGGAGGTACATTCGAGAATGTTACTTTTGTTGAACGTCAGCTGCAACACTTGTAAAAGAAAAGCCGTTCACTGAAACGCCAGACTCCACTAACTGTTAAGCCTGCTCGACTTTTTCAACAAACAAAAACAGAGCTCTGTTCATGCAAGCTGCACACTTTATGGACTCATATCCAGTCATCTTCTCAATGGCCAAACAAACTTCTTCCACGCTGCACGGAGAGCCAGCACCATGCAGCCATTCCTCACAGTCAGCGTGGAGAAAGCCCCAGCATCTGCCACCATGGCGTTGCATAGCCAGACACACGGCTACACCCCAACCAAAAAACCCTTAAAACTTGACAAAACAAACAAAAATCACAACTAAACAAGTAACATAAACACTCAGTGAAAAAACTGTAGAAAACCAAAGATAGAACATATAAAACTACTCTCTCTCTTGCTCCTCCACTCACACCCTCCTCCAATAACGTTTCCAGAAAGCAGGCGATTGAACTGGACCTTCAACTCAACAATCTGCTGCTGGTTCAGGTTTGTCATGATTGTTAATTGTGTTTATCCATCCATTTTCTTTACACCCTTGTCCCTAGTGGGGTCGGGAGGGGTGCTGGTGCCTCTCCAGCGAATGTTTCAGGTGAGAGGCGGGGTACGCCCTGGACAGATCACCAGTCTGTCGCAGGGCAACACAGAGACAGACAGGACAAGCAACCATGTACACACTCACTCAAACCTAGGGAGAAATTTTTAGAGAGACCAATTAACCTGACAGTCATGTTTTTGGACTGTGGAAGGAAGCCGGAGAACCGGGAGAGAACCCACCATCCACACATGCAAACTCCGTGCAGAAAGACCCCGGGCCGGGAATTGAACCTAGAACCTTCTTGCTGCAAGGCAACAGTGGTACCTACTGTGATTACATGATTGATTACATGGAGTAGTCACTCCATGTAATTACAATGAATTAGTAACACAGATGCATTTTATTTTTTCTCCAGTGACAACCTGTGGCAGCAGGTGAACATGGAAGTCAAAGAGAACTAGGCCGATTCAAATGTCACCACTAATGCCATTATCGAGGTATAAATATTAATCTCTGGGGCGAACACACCAAGATCACAGTCAGGACGCACTACAATACTGGGAAATGCAAAGACTACATTACCCTACCTTGTACAAACTTGCAATTAAATTTCTATGTATGCCGTTATAATTGGTGCCCTGTCAAAGAGTGTTATCAAAAGCAGAAAAAAAGGTTTGTAAATGGTGCAATCACTTCGGCCCGAAGCTGTAACAGCTTCTAAATAAAAACGTGAATGAACCTTGTTCACTCTGTTTCCAGTCTTTATTGAATTTGCCTGCAATGACTTTTTAAATCCAGCAGATGTCCCTGCAAGGTACATCTTTGGGAAATGTTTGGGAAATGTTTGGGAAATGTGCCACGCACCCAATGAGGCCTTGTCTGCCCATCATTAATTGTAAGCTATGCTTCACCGTTAGCATCCACACTTACTTCTGTAAACACTGAGCACTACTTTTTTATGGTGGTTGGCAAAACATTGAGCACGCTCTCTATGTGGACATTATTTCGCCCTCTACTGCACATGCAGGACACTTTCAGGTCGTGTACGGTTCACACTGGAGACCAATTTAATGCCATCCAGATCAAGCGATTTCTTTTTCAGAGGTTCTGGACCAAAAGCAACAACTTCTGTCTTGTCAGAATTTAACAGCAGAACGTTTAGTCTCACCTAGGTTTAAAACTGACTTAACACAACAAAATCAGTATCAATAACCAATATGATTTATATTAACTGAGGCATTGTTTGTAACAGTTTAAATCCATTTTGCTGTGGACGAATATTTTCCCCCATGTTTCCAGGTCAGTGTGGATGTGTTCAAAGGCTTCCCTGATGAGGACAGCATAGTCAACTACACCCTGAACCAGGCCTACCAGGACAATGTTTCTGTGTTTGCCAGTGAGTCACTCCTTTCTGCCTTACTAAAATATTTACACCTTTTGACATTTTGTCACCTCATGACCACAAATCCTTTTTCTCCATCAAAAAACTGACAAATAATAGAATGCATGACATCCAAAAAATTTTGTCTACATTGTTTCTATGAACCCAAACAAACGGAGAACATTTTGGGTGCAAAAATAGTGTGTATTTTCCGCACTATAAGGCGCACCGGATTATAAGGCGCACCCTCAATAAATGGCCTATTTTAAAACTTTTTTCACATATAAGGCGCACCGCATTATAAGGCGCATAGAATAGACGCTACAGTAGTGGCTGGAATTACGTTATGCATCCATTAGATGGAGCTGCGCTAAAGGGAATGTCAGCAAAACAGTCAGATAGGTCAGTCAAACTTTATTAATAGATTATAAACCAGCGTTCTGACAACTCCATTCACTCCCAA
>CAEFZX010015805.1:0-54602 GCA_903066825.1 Alfaro cultratus | reverse complement strand
GCAGGTGATAAAAACTTGATCTAACAACAGAGCTAACTTGTTTATCTAGCTTTAAACAGCTATCAAAAGTAAAACCAAGATTCCTAGCAGAGGTCTGACAAAACCGAGCTAAAGAACCAAGAATCAGATCTGGATTTGTGGTGTGAAGACTCTGACCAAATAATATAACTTGAGTTTTACTTTGATTTAGGTGAAGAATGTTTTGTTCCATCCAAGATTTGACTTCAGCTAAACAATCTATCAATAGCTGAAGAGATTCATTTTTGCCATTTTGTAGTTTAAGGGGCATATAAATCTGGACATCATCTGCAAAGCAATGAAAAGAAACACTAAACTAATGAAAAATCTGACCAAGAGGCAATAAATACAAAATAAACAAAATGGGACCTAAAATTGATAAAGCGGCGAAAGCCATTCCTTTGAGGACGTTGCACACCTATTGTAGTAAATAAGAAAGATCTGATGAACTTTCAGTCAACTTTTAGAGATTCACAGGGAAATCAGCTGACCAGACCCAGACCGGAGACTGGCCACTCAGACTGGCTTTTTCACACCTGATAGTCCAGTAAACTCGGTTTGATTTGGAACCAAGACTGCAACATTTGTTACATTTTCAGTTGGTTCGTTTGCTTTCACGTTGCGCTGCTTCAAACAAACCAAATTCTTTGACCAAGCTGTTCCCCACCCTGGCCTCTGGTGGCGCTACACCAAAAACCACCGAAGGAAACAACAAAAAAACCTCAGAAGAAGACACTCAGCGCAACTTCTTTCTTCGGAAAATGTAAGCAAAAATGGAGTAGCATCAGATTTTAGCAGGTGTAGACTTGGTGAAAGCCATTTCTCCTACTAGTGGTAGATATATTTATTTGTTTAGGTTGTGTTTACCCAGAATGCCCTGCGCTGTAGTCCACTTCCTGCTTTTGGAGCGGTCTCCGATTTGCTCGGGATTCACACGTCCATTCGAACCGCGCCAGAGTTCACTTCATCCGAACCGAGACCAAAGTTTGCAGGCGGAGCAGAGTTCTCTTATTGGTCCTTAACAGAGTTTAAATATGAAGTCTAGCAGAGAGCTGTGAGGGAAGTGTAAGAAGCTACGTCAAATAAAGTTTTATTCTCTACAAGCTGAAGGTTTATTCAGGCTGCGATAGTAAAAAGGCTCAGCCTTTTTCTAGGTAAGCTGACTACAGACTAGCAAAGTTGCTCTGTTTCATCTTTCCATCTCTCTCTGCATTGAAACAGGCTGGACATTGAAAAGAACAGTGGCAGCTTAGTTATTAAGGGTAATAGATCCCTCACCTGTGATACAAAGATGTCATGTCACTGTGAACGTACTGAAAATGTAATCAAATTCTAGGTGTGCAGGAAGCCGGCAGCTTGTCAGATATTCTCTTTTAGCTGATTTAGGCTGTTAAATGTCCCTCACTGTCACTGTGTCATGACAACATAAAACGTGACTGTGAGGAGATAAAGATAAAGCTTCTCTGCTTGGCCAGAAACAACCAATCAGATCCAGGAGGAGGGTTTCAGCGCTGTCAATCATGCACATGCATGCGCGTGTAAAACTGTGCGTTGCAGGAAAACTGTTTATCTGGCGTCACTGGTGGGCATGTCTCATGGCAGGCTCAGTAGTGGGATTATAATCTAGAGAAATCAGATTTTAAAGAGACTGAAAGTGACTTAATATTGAGTCTTGTGTGGTTTCTTTATTTACAGGTTGCTTTAACAATTTTTTACATTTTTATTTTAGCGTTTTAATTCTTAATTTTTATCACCTCTACACTAATTTCCTGCCACTGCTTGGGTTTGTTTACAGCAGCAGAATGTGAAGTTTTCCTACGTAGGAGACCTTTAACAAAAAAACAATGAAGGTTAACTTGTTTTTTATTGTGTTTGATACTGAATATGCATTTTGATGCTTGCAGCAGCAGTTTCTCATTTTGCACTTATTCTATTTTTTTTTTAAGAAACCATGTTTTATACATTTGTTTCTAAAAGGTCAGTTCTCAAATCAGTGCAATGTCTAATCAGTTTGATTGAACTGCAGAAGATTATTCTTTTATTTCACCTTATTTTGTTTTCCGGCTGCATTGTGTTGAATAAAAACTCACGTTGTATTGCATCGCACCAGGACTTATCACATTATATATTCATATATTTTTTACTGCCCACACTTTTAAAGCTGTTCGTGTTGCCATTTTGTACATGGCAAGCTTTTGTTTTTGCTTAAAATAAATGTCTATGGAGTTACTTCAACTATCATGTATCTAAACTACTTAAATGAAACAAAAATACAGGAAAGAAATTCCTCAGCAAAATCTCCAAAGCAACTCATTAATTCCTTAAATACTTGCCGCATGACTCGACACCGTGGATAATATTTCAGTGCAAATATCCTTTTTTTTTTTTTTCGGAGGTAATATTTTGCACCCTCGTTTTCCGTGACATTAATTCTCCACGGTTTGAGATCATCATGTGTTCCTTGCAAAACCCAGAACGTCACCTGCCAGTAGGAATATGTATGACTCCCTGTTTGATAAATGACGATAGGGACACGCAACACCACCGCACTTACATCCCTTTTACCGTTTCTGTCCCTGTTACGTTTTACCAAAAAAAAAAAAAAAAATGAATTACTGAACCTTTGATGTAATCTGAAGCAAGGAACATTAATTAGGCGATTTGCATGAGGTGATTAAGAGCCGCATCACCGAGGGGTTTCGTCTTCTGGATATGCGAGTCTAGAGTGACAAACACTGAGCTACAGACGTTGACTAACTCAAATGATTCGAGACGTGTTTGTTTATCATGTGAGGGGTAATAGGGCTAAAGTCACTGGAGGGGCTGGATGGGGACAGACTGTTGAGGAAAATTTGCCGTCATGCGGAAATGGAAAAGTCATGTTTTCGCAGAACTTCTAACATAGCGGAGGTTATTTTTTTATTTTCTTTTACATGATGAAATTAAACTGAACTCGGGCGACAAGAAACAGTCGTCTAGTTGGGAGTGAAAAATTGTAGCAACACATCCTATCCAAGGACTAATTAAAGCTGAACTATGCACTATTTCTTTATGATAAAATATGTTTTCTTTTTTTTTTTTTTCTTTTTTTTTTCTGCAAATTTGTTAAAGTTATCATTTTGTCCTGACAGTGTAATGTGAGGCAGATAATCTGTGAAAAAAAAAAAATCAAGTTCCTCCACCAGAAACAACCAATCAGAGCCAGGAGGAGGGTTTTAGAGCTGTCAATCACACCTGTGTACGTACCGCTCACATCGTCACCCTTGCTCTGTGCTCCGCTACAGCTCATTCACCACAACATAGCCTGCTGAGGCTAAGCTGTTTCTCTGCCATCAGCACATTCAACAGTGTGTACACTAGCATGATTGCCATCACAGCATTGCTCCTCTATTAACCGTTGAGGAACATTTCTGCAATTTCTCAAGCATGCATGGAATCGTCAGAGCAACACTGACGATTCAGTCAGTGTTGCTCTGACTGAATCGTGTGTTATTGATGAGGGAATAACTTTATAACATGATGTAAACCTTAAAAAAGCTTTGATCTTACATAATGCCGCCCCTTTCACCCCAGGCAACAGTTATAGCTGAACCCTACATCGAGACTTTTTGTGTCTCGATGTCGTGAAGCGTAGCCGGAGTGACAGAATCTTCGGTAAAAATCTTAATGATGAAAATTCCTCCTTCTTATTACCGAGACGGGAGCCTGGCTCGCGCGGCATCGCTGCCTTGGAAGGACTTAACCGCTCAGCATCGGTGATCCTGTTCAGTACGTCAAGGGTAAAGGAAAGTTCTGGGGAAAATAACTTTCTGCTTTTCCAGTTGAGTCGGGCCTTTCTGGTGTGATGAGTAGTTAGTGGGAGCTGTGCTATCCTGAGAGGACAGGAAGAAAACGTTTTGAAGAGTACAGAACCTGAAATCATTGTTCAAGCTTTCGTCATTTTCGGTGTCTAAATTACTTTAATATTAATTCATTTATTCACTACAATGGTACTGTTTGTACTTGAGACAGAAACTGATGATGCCTCTATGGATGACACAAGCTAAGACCATTCAATGTTGTAATTTCCGAGCCTCGGGGGATTTAACTTTGCTTTTCCTAATGATTTTCCTGAAAGTTCCACCATGGCGTAGAGAATTCACCCGATATGATCAGCGCACCGACGATCAGATGCATACGCTACGTTTCAGCTCTTCAAAACAAAACAAGCCAAGCAATTTGCTAATGCACAGGGAGAATATGCCGTTTCGTCCTCCTGTCTTAACGCCAGAATCAAAACAAAACAGGCTTTCACATGGAGGAAAAGAGAAAAAGAGAGAGGAAAAAAAACCCTACTTCACATGATAGGGTTGTACTAATTCATTTTCTCAATTTCCGAGCTCTGTCACTTGTCACTCTGGGGGATATGTGAACAGCTTCTCTGACTCCACTCGTTGAATTTGGTTCTCATTAAGCTCGGGGGCTGTGACTTTCCTTTCAAATTGGAGTAATAAAGCGATTCTCAATGAGATCCAACTCCGGAGCAATTTATGGGATATCTAGACGTCGGCTCTCAGCATGGGAGCCCTTCTAGCATGCCAAGCAACACCAGACAGTGTAATTCTCCGTTGAGCTGACTCAGCTGAAAATACCCGTTCAGAGATCATTTATGCTCGCTTTGTCTCCGTCCGTCCCGCTTGTTTTCGCTCTCTCCTTCAGTCGCTGGAGTTTTTCTTCCACGTGTCCAGCCGTGTGGAAAATTAGGACGCCCTGATAAATATTGAGTTTCAGTCATTGATGTCTAATCGTTTTCCATTTAGCTCTGGGAAATGAAGTGATTTAACTACAGGTAAAAAAGGAAAAGCAAATCTTGTTTTAACTTATTAAAACCATAGTATGTAACTTTTCAGAAATATGTATTTTTTAAATATTTGTTAATCAACTGTGCCGAAGCGACAAAACGCCTAAAATGTCCAAGACAGTGTGCCTTTAGTCCGTTTAGTATGCGAAAACTATGCAGTAGATTTGTTTCTTACAGTGTCCTAGCACCCAAATGCTAATGTTAGCTTAGCCTAGCTTCACTGTAGACAACTCTCTTTAGCGCCGTTTTGCTAATCCTATCACTCTCATCAGCTGAAAATGAAAATTATTGAACCATTATAGACTACAGATTGCAAACAACCGTTTAATTACCCTCTTCTTTTATGAAAAGATTTTTGCATGCAGTAGCCTGAGGCTGCTTTTTCATCTTATATTAAACATCATATTCATCAACCTACCAATGAGACCAGTGATTCAAATTAGTCACTTGGCTATAATCTCATGTTATTTGCATTTAAATGTTAACATGAAATGTCTCATTTTTAAAACGATAAACTTGAAAAAAAATTATTAATGTCAGTTGTAAAACAATAAAATGAGTGTTTCTGTCATCTACTGACAAGGAAGAGATGTTCAACCGTGGATTAGATGCCATCAAACAGCTATTCAGGAAAGCTCCTAAATTATGCAGTTGACCTTCAACACAATTTTTTCTTTTCCTATCTTGTCTGCATGAACCCCCAGAAGAAGAGGCCGAGGCTCTAATCTAGCCTCACATCAATTTTCCTAAAAGTTCCTCTGCGCTTTTATTGCACCGGAGTTTCAGGCGAAGGGGGTTCGGTGGATGTCCTGTCATTTAGCTGTACTGGTGGCGCAGTCACAGCCGAGGGGTTTGCAGTCATTGTTCTAGTTAAATTTCATCAGACAAAACTTCGGAACGGTCTCGGAAAATGGGAAAGTGTCAAACTTCGTCAGCCGGGCCGAGAGGAGGGCTAATGAGAGAAGACAATATAGCAATATGGAGTCCTGGCTTGCTGTTTTTTGCTTTTTTGGTTCAGTCCCTCTGCTTCGACATGGCAATCATTAGGGTGAACATCACTCTCTGCTCTGTTCCTGAGAGAGACTTTATCAAATCGACACTCGCCACCAATTAGTCGGAGCTATTTGAAGTAGGCAGCCGTTTTTCCCAGACCCCTCTTCAAATACGTTGTTGTACATTGAAGGTATTCTAGGAAGAAAAAAAGCTCCCCGTTTTCAGTTTTGCTAAAACAAAAAATTCCCTTCACATTGTTTGGAAGTAGCCCTTATTTTT
Organism: Alfaro cultratus; assembly: GCA_903066825.1. Classification (NCBI taxonomy): domain Eukaryota; kingdom Metazoa; phylum Chordata; class Actinopteri; order Cyprinodontiformes; family Poeciliidae; genus Alfaro; species Alfaro cultratus. Next base: position 48,472 of record CAEFZX010015805.1, on the reverse strand, counting down.
TGTATTCTGAGTTGCATATAAGTAGCATAAGTAAGTCTTAGAGTAAGACTAAGTAACTGGGATTTTCTCTGAAAGCATAACGGATATTCATGGAGGGAAAACGGAATGAGCCAGTGGAGAACAATGCAGACTGAAGAGCTTAAAGTATAACTAACCCCCAAATCATCTGTCTTTCTGATAAAATTGTCTCACTTTGTTATTTGGGTTATATATTTTTGTGTGAATTTGTTGATTTGCCTCAAACTGTCTCAACGTCCCTTTTGTCAAACGGTGCCTAAGCAGTTGAACTCTCTGGTCGTTGAAAAGTGATCCTTCTGTGCAACTTTTTGACACAAAGACAGGGAGCCAATGGAAGAATATATGAACCATCGTTCATATATTCTTTATTTCCTGGTTTTAGTGAGAACGTGAGCAGCAGCGATTTGGATCAACTGATCTCATTTATTTTTAGTAATCAAAGCGTCTAAAGATAAACGTATGGATGAGTTTCTCTAGATCTTGCTGGAACATTATGTCCTTTAACCCTGGAAAAGTTCTTCAGGTGATCGAAGACAGACTTTGTAACTGTCTTTATGTGACTCTAAGGTTTACTCCCAGATATCAGATAACTAGTTTCTAGCTGTAATAGCTGAAGCTGCGATGACGCTGGAAAAATGAGACATCATCGTACTTTGACCACTGACAAGTAAAGTATGGAATCCGCTTATTGTTTGGTGGTTTAGTGTTCTTACTCAGTCCTCTCAGATGGCACCATCATCCCCCCTTGAAGAAGCAGCCATGTTCACACAGTACTCTGTAAAAACTGCTTAAGGAAAACTCAAAACAGCTTAACAAATGTTTGAAATTATCTCCCTGACTCTCCAACCTGAAATGATCTAAAGGCATCATCCAAAAATCCAAAATACTACATCCCCTCAAGGGTTTATGAGTGGTAACTGCATATGTCTATTCACTGGGAAACTTTGACTGTGTGAATTTACATGTTGAAATACTCTGGGGTACAACAACACCATATGGATATATTAACAAGGTTAAAGACTTTTAACTCCTCAGCAGATACGGGCTTTGCCGATAAAGGTTATTTAAATCCAGTCAAGGAGACTAATACACATACTGTACATGTAGTCCAGCACTCAATTGGTATGAGACAGTTTAGCACCAACTCTGTATTTAGATGAGTCACAGTGCAGAAAAGCTTCATTCAGATGGGCTCTTTGCCAGACAAGGTCACATCCTTTTCTTTTGCTGTGTTTACCCAGCAACAAACCACAGAGTTGAATGCTAAACAATATTAGTATGTGGTGTTTAGTTAATTACTTTAGCCCACAGCAGAATTTTGTCAACAACTCTTAAAATGATTTTTTTTAAAATTAGTTCTTTGAAAAGTTTCAAAGAACTAATAAAAGAAAGTGGCTAAAAATGTGAATCAAAGAAAAAGTTAAATGAAATACAGAAACTTTATCCAACATGTAAATATAAATTTAAAGTCAGTCTCTGGTCATTTATGAAGCTTAAAAATCAACAAGAATCAGCAACCAGAAAATAGTACTGTTTTAAAGAGGCACTATTATGTAAAATCAACTTTTTTCTGAGCTTCACATCATGTTATAATGTTATTCCCTCATCAAAAACATACCTGGAAAGTTACTTTGAATCTTTCATGCATGTTTGAGAAATCCTTTAATCTCCCTGGCAACCATTTAGCTGTGCTAAATGCCTGGGTGGACCTAGCCCCGCCTTCGAGGACAAAGATCCTCCTCAGAGCTGAAGCTTACAAGCTTCTGAGCTTCGACCTCACAGAGCAGCCCTTACCGGCAACGCCCCAAATCAGCTCCTTCAGACTAGCCAGAACCAATTAGCAAACACCTGCAGGAACTGCCGTCAGCTGGGCTCATAATTCGACCTACTTATCAGTGAAACGTTGGTGAAAACATTGCTAAAGGGTTAATAGAGGAGCGATGTCGTGATGACTTTCTGAAGGCGGAGCTTCAGAAACAGCAGGAGTTCTTAAAGAGACAGAGGCCCGATTGCAAGCCGTTAAAAGTCAAATTTCTTTTAAGTCATGTATGATATCTAGCATTTTTTTAAGAACCGAAGGTAACGTGTGATTTGAAAATACATAATTTTGCCTCTTTAAAATGTGAATGCTTTGTAGAGACCAAAAATAATTGTTGGACTGAAAGTGTGCAATAAACTTCATGTTTACGCTTTAAGTGCCACAGTCCAATGTGGCTCTGGACAAACCATGTAACCCAAAATTGCAATCTGTGCATGTGTTTCCACTATAAGGCACTTTATGTGGGCAGTATAGATAGAAAAGGACCGTATCAGTTCAGTCCATTTTGGTTTGGAGTTGATTTAAAGGTGTTGATCAGGTTTTTTAAACTGCGGTTCTTTTATAAATAACCTCGTATTGCAGCGAGTTTGTGGAAAGGTGAAATTAAGAGTGTTTTATTCCAGGGATATGCACAACTTTGGGTTTAACTACAAAAAATAAATAAAGTTTACAAAAATACAAAACGTGAATTCTTCTAAAAATGTTTAGGTTGTTAAATGAGGAGATCACATACTAATTTTCATAATAATTTTACTACATTAGGATATTTCCAGTTTGCTGTGTGACTATTCTTAATGTTTCATTTTTACCTGCTCTCTCCTGACGTATATCATGTTCAAATATAGCTAAATTACAAGAAAGCTTCCTCTTGTTCACGTAGTTTACTATTTTTGTTGTCACAAAAAGAAAAGGATCAAACTCTGACTGAAGTGCTTTTTCTTTTCTTTTTTTATCTAAAATTTGAACCATGGCAATTTTAAAGCACCAGGTCCCTGAAGCTTCACTTTGATAAAACTTCAGATTGAATTTCAGAACAACTTCAGACAACGAAACATCCATTGGCCAAGATAAAAAAAAAAACTTCTGTGCTGCTTTTTTTTCTAGCAGTGCATACTTGCATAGTTCTAAGAACAGAAGTGAAAATCGAAGTGCTTGGCCAAAGTGACCAATTGTTGCAGGAGGAGGAAAAGTGAGGAAATTTGCAAGCTTGAGAAAGAAGTGCAGGTGGAGCAGCAGCTTTACACCGAAAAGTTAAAGTTTGGGAATAAATTGGCTAATTGAACCAAAACTACAGCTAACCATGCTGAGCAACTTGTGGAAGGAAATCCAAAACATTTGACCCACACAGTGCAAATGACAGTTCTGCAAACCTTTGAATTTAAATTCACAAAATATTTCATTATGCTCTCTCAATTTTGCTTTCACTGGTCAGATATTAAACAGTAGGATGTTTGCAACCCATGTGTCTTCATAAAATAAGCTACCAGATGTAACGAAGTCAGCGACGGCTATCCAGGCTCAATCAGAAGTGCTAGAGCTTTGTAGTTTGACCGCAGTTATGCTATATGCATTTTTTTTTTTTTTTTCTTGCAAACATTCTCAAAGTCAATGAGAAGTTTTATGAGCAAAGTGGCTTTTTTTTTTCTCCTTTTCTCTTTTAATGCATTTCTGAATAGCCGTGAGGTTTCCAGGTCGGAGCAGAGGGGAGCGCTGGCTGCTGGGACTGCAGGGTGCCGTTACCTCATTAACATTAGGAGTCTAATCCTCCAGCTGGCTGGAACCAGGGGATTTGACAGAAGAGTCCTGTCTCTGTCCCCACCTGAAAACTGCCCTTTGTTCAAGGTGAGGGTTAAATCCGTCCCTGAGACTTTTTAATCTCGGAGGCACTGTAAGGGAGGAAGTTTAATTAAGACTGATACAGCAGCGTGTGTGTGTGAGCGTGTGTGAGCTTGTGTGGAATGTCACAGTCTCTGTGGCTGTTTTGTGTGCTGCACTTAGATGCTGGGCTTTCTACAAACAAAACCCTTTCTAACAACGTGGTCACTGAAGAACAGATTTTTCTGGAAGAATGGCAGTAAGCTAAGAGCAAACAGCTTTAAGTCAGCAGCTGAGGATGTCATTTGTTGTCATTTCTCACTCTGAGAAACATGGGTGACCCTGACATGGGGTTAGCAAAGGCTCTAAGAATGTTCAAAAACCTATTTCATGCTGCAGGTAAGCAGGGGAGACCAAACCTATAGAAACAAACATTCTAGTCTTTTCCAGCGTCCCAGTGGGGAAAGAAAAGCTGTTTTATCATCAGTCTTTGTTTGCGTCAAGATTTACGGGCGTACCGGAAACGCAGTACCAGGCAGAGGTTCTGCTTTGGGATTTTTATATGTTAAAAAAATAAGAATATTAATAATAAAAAATACTAATTACTTAATTCCCTCATCAAAGCTATGTAATTTATTATGATAATTAACACATTAGAATATGTTTTTCCCATATTTGTCACATTAACGTGAGACAGACAATCTGAGCAAAAAGCTCCTCCACCTCTTCCCAGTTCTACTATTGCTGTCTTCAAAAAATGCCCAGCTCCTGGTCTAAAACAGCCAATCAGAGCCAAGAGTAGCGTTTTAGCGCTGTCAATCATCCTCCTGTTTGCTGCTCAATCTGCTAATGGTGGAAAAACAACTCGGCATTACAGGAAAACTGTTTCTTTGCCGTCACTGATTGCTATGCTAAGTAGCCTGAGCATTGGTGGCAGGCTAATATGTGGTGAGGATGAGATAGATTGACAGCGCTAAGACCCGCCTCCTGCCTCTGATTGGTTGTTTCTAAGTGAGTGGTGTATTTCTGCAATTACTACTGGGAAAAGGCAGTGGAGACAAAATATAAATACAAATTCTCACATCATCTGTTACAACATAATAATAATAATAATAATAATAATAATTTTAACAAGTATGTAAAAACATATTATTTTTATAAATTTGCATCCTGCAGCTTTAAAATCCCAGCCCTACTTTTAACCCAACACATGTCGTCTCATGGCGAAGTTAATTCAGTCCAACCATACAGACATATTCCAAACACATTCCTCATTGATCCCATTTACTGAATAATGCAGTAAAGTTTGTTTTATTATTCAAATAGCTACAAAGTTTTCTAAGCAAACCCAGCTGTCGCTTGCCTCGTCATTGACTTTGCATCAGTCCCTCGAACCTAGCATGCGTGTAGCGACAGTGGAGAGGAAAAACTCCCCCTGTAGCAGGAAGAAACCTCCAGCTGAACCCAGCGAAGTGTGAACAGAAATCGGAGACGATGGAGCGTTCGCACACACAAAACATTTATAGATTGGATACGTCTGCTAACTTTTACATCACGATGCAGTGAATTTCTTTGGGTTGTCACAGTTTGACATTAGCACTATTGGTCCTAGTGTCCCTTAAACTCAATACAACTCATATAAAAAAAAATCCTAGGAAGTGGAATCCGTCACTTCAACAAACCGGACCGTGTGCTAACAATAACCACCAAATGTATACTTTAGATGGATTGGTTGTGTCAGCTAACTTTCTCATAATTTTTTTATGGTGTATGTCTAGCAGAGAGATTGAGAGCTACACTCAGTGTGACACCGCTGCCAGTATTCATCATCATCCCGCCATCATGCCCCTGAGAGGAGAGTACACTTGATACAGTTTGAGATGGGCGATGGCTAATGTATATTGTATTATGTCTGTGTTGATGAAGGCTAAACCTCTCGCCTTGTTTCCCATTTGCTATGTAGCCTCTCAAACTTCAGTTGAAGGTATAAAAATGATTTTCTCGAGGTAAATGTACACATACAGGGTGCAGATGTGCACAGAAAGCAGCATCTCGCCGAGGCGTTGATGCGGCGTGAGCGTTTTCTCACATTTTGTCAACATACAAGGCACAAACTTCAAAGTGTTCTCACAGGATTCGACGCGGCAGATCGCCACAAAACGGTGAATAATTGTCAAATTGCACCGAACAATCAGATGTTCGGTGCAAATCAAGACCTCTTGAAACTATGCTTCGATATTGAACATATTGGAGAAAATTTAGAGAACTGCAAACCTGCCGAAACACTGAGGCCTCTTTAAATCAAGGCTAAAAACCCCATTTGTTTCGATTTGCCTTTGATTAGTTGTGACTGGAATAATGATCAACATATTTGATGTGTATTCATGATTCCGATGGTAACGTTTGACAAAATGTAATGTTTATCGTTTGTTTAACAAATAGTGACTGATGTTTTTGTCGTGTGAAGCCTTGTCGCTGAAATGTGAGCTACAAATAAACTTGACTTGAGTTATCGTTGAAAGTCAGCGTTGCACGTCACAAGCCAAATTCTTCTTCTTCTATCCGTTCTTCTTGCAAAGTAAATAGCGTCTGTTATTTGTCTTTACACCCGGACTTTGACTGCGCCATTCTCACACATTGTACCGTACTTTGATCGAACACAATTAATCAAATCCCATCAAATCAGACCAGCATCCGTGTCTCTGCTGAAGGAGAAGCATGATGGATGGTGATGTCCAATGTTAGTTTCCTGTGGTATTTTACATGCAAGCCAGAGAGGCAGGGTTTTTTAATGCTTTCCCTCAACAAAGGTTTGACTTGCAGTCTTCCTCCAGAGTTACTTCAATGGGGAGCCACGTCTTTGTAGGTTTGCTAGTATGCCGTGCTCTTTCTGTTTCCAGGCGCTGCATTGAACAGAACTCCCCGACATGTCGATTTCCATAACTTTATCCCTCACCTGTGTTTCACAACCTTGATCATGATGCCGTTTGTTTGGTAATGTTCTCCCACGAAACGGAAAAGGCCTTCAAATTTTCTTTATAATGATCCTGTAACGTGTTGGTAACATAAAGTTCTACTAAAACAAATGTAATTCTCTGGTTATAAACTGACTAAATTGAGGGGGGGGGAAATTGAAGGCTATTTTTAAATTTTTTTTTTTTTTTTTTTTGCAAGTCTGAGCTATGAAAAAGTTCATATCAAAGTGAGTTTGCAGCACCACCGGCTAATGTTTTATTTAGGGGAAATACCACCATTGTTCTTCAGAAGAATCAAAAAATGTTTTCATTTGAAAGCTAAGCCAGGGATGCGCAATTAAACTAGATTTTTTAGACAAACGCTTCTAAACACAAACACATTAATATCTTTTCTTCTTTAAGCTGACATTTTATTAGCATCTCTGCTGGTCAGGGGCTCTGGAGGTCAGACAGCCCTTAAAATTTGCATAGCCTTTCCGGCGAGGCGGCCGGGTTTTCAGTCCTAAATTGACTTTCACAGAACGTGTCGAGGTCAGTGTGCCATAATAAGAGGGAAAGAGGTTGATCCCCGTTGCTAATTACACACCACATGGCATTGTTATTCTTCGCTAATTGCATGCTGAGTTTCTAACAGTCTCTTGCCTTAGAGATTTTTAATCTGTGTATTAAGCTCATGAGTTTGGCATCAATTGCAGTGGGCCTGCAGCAGTCGTTAACAGTGGCCCTCTTTTTATAATAAATCCCGGGACAAGAGGAAGGGCTTCTTTTGACTTAGATTGGAAGTGAAACGGCCACTTCCTCTGAGTGACGTGAACATGTGAGGCTACAGCTGCGTTTCCATCGGAGGTGGAATTACGCGAATCCATAGTAGATACATGAGACATTCTTTTATTTACATTTTTGTATCTATTTTTCCCCTGCATCACTCCTCTGCTCACACAGTTCAAGTGTTTGTTTTGTGGGAATAGGGTTATGGAAATTACTTTATTTTTTTCCCCTACCTCTGCTCATCCTCTATATAAACGATTCTTAAGTCAAGATGAGAAAAAAAAAACACCACAACAAATGACGCTCAATGAAAAGTGCAGCAGTGTCAGAGAAGCTGTGACAGACATATCTTTGAGACGCAAATCTATGAAAACAGCTTTGATAGCTACAATTTGGAGTGCCAAAAAAAAAGAAAAACTGCATATTTTGCAGCCTGCCGCCATCAAAGAGCTTGGCGTTTAGGAAGTGCTTCTCTCTGTCAACAATTTCCTCGGCGCAGTCGACGACACAAAATGTCGTTTCTGCATTTTCCACATGCAAGCGCTGGCTGAACATTTCAGCTGTTCAGCCTCGATGTGGATCACTGTGATTTAAAACTCGGCAGCATAGGTAAGAGGCTAGCTTACAGCTTTTGAATTGAGCTCATTTAGCTTCCAGTTCATGGGCTGTAATGTGTATTTTTTTTTTTTTTTAAGTGAACGCTGCACTTGGAAAAAAGATGGAAATGTGTAAATGTAACATAAATGTTTAGATGTTTCTGAAAACATGAGATAATGGGAAGATATCAAATAGTTTTGCTTATCTCCAGTCTGAATGTCAAGTTTATGCTAACTTACTATCTCTCTGGTCTGTGAATCTGCCATTTCTTCTCCTTATATGTTCAGGTCATGAGTTAAAAATGAGTATTTTCTGAAACTGTTTTTGTTAAACCTACATATAAAATTCTTTTTGTTGTGTAACTACCAAAATGTAAAAAAAAAAAGATGTCCACAATTCCTTCTAATATAAGGGAAAAAGTTTGAATTGAGCAAAAAGAAAGTAGAGCTGCAATGCAAAATTGGCTAGTGACTGGAAATGGTTGATTTTATGCTTGACTGGCCTGACCGAGCACCAGCGGGTTAGAAAGTTAAAAATTCAATATTCTTCCGGTCAGTAAATGCACCGTGCCTGAGCGCTAACAACAAAGCCACGATAACTTTTCTGTGTTGAAGTGGTAACTAAAGGAAGAAGTCTCAAAGTTTGCTTGTTTTTTTTGTTTAGTTTTAGTTTAACCTCTGTTCTCGAACACAGTGGGTTTGTGAATGCTGGCAGTTAAAGCTGCAATATGTGATTTCTATAAAAAAATTGTTTTTAATGAAAATCTGCCACCATGTCTTTCATTACGTTATGAGTCAGATAATCTTGTAGGGGTGAGGATGAAGCTCTTCTCCCAGTGCTAACTAGAAACAACCAATGTGAGCCAGGAGGCGCTGTCAATCTTGCTTGTTTAGGTGCTGCTCACCCTCCTCTACTCCCAGCTGTGCTACAGCGTCTTCCTGACAACAGTCTACCTTGAATGCTAAAACTAGTTAGCATGGCCGCAGATGATGGTGGACAGACAATTTTCCTGAAACTGCAAGTTGTTTCTCCCTCAATTTCATATTTAGCAGCGTGTTCATGATAAGATTGAAAGCGCTAAGCCCCTCCTCCTTGCTGTGATTGGTTGTTTTTTCTCCAGACGACAATAATAGCTCAAGAAGGAGGAGGAGCTCGACCTTTCCACAGATTATCTGTCTCATATTAAACTGTTATAACATGGAAACAGTTTTAGCAAATATGTGAAAAAAGAAATTGTAAAAAAAGTTACATACTGCAGCTTTTAGTTAAGATTTAAGAGGTTGAGGTAACATAGTTATTCTAAACTTTAACAAATTCTGTCACTAAAGCCTCAAAATGAATCCACTTGACCACCGAGCCATTATGTCACACAATGCTAACTCAGCTTTACAACAACGTAAATAATGGCTGCCTGTGGCAGTAGGGACACAAAAATATCTATTTCAGTTATTCAGTATCGTTTCATAGTTTGTAAAGAGAAATCTCAATCATGCATCTTTACGGTGTGTCCATTTCCATTAATTAAAGTGTTTTCCTGTGGCACCTTTTCAAGCGAATCTCCTCTTAACGATTTTATCAGACAAGTTTGGTTTTTGTCAATTCTACTTGGCACAAATTCAGGTCACTATTATTATATTTCTAAAAGAAAATATCATTTTTTATTATTATTATTATTTCCATTTTTAGACTACAAAAAAATCAGTTGACATTCTTTGTATGTGCAGCAAATAAAAGTCAATAAAGGCTTAATAAATAAAAGGAGTCGGCCCTCGCCGCAAGGGAACCTCGGCGCGTCTTGATACACAAACTCATCTGAAAAAGCACTTTGTGGTTTCGTGGAAGGGCCTCTAAGTATTGACCATATGCACTTTTTGTCATGTTGCAGTAGCACTTTCATTTGTTATGCTTAAAATCAATAAAGCATAATAAACAAACTCTGTTCTCCACTTGTCATGTTGCTCCCTGATATGTCCTTATAACTAAAACCAATATTTTTCACTATGATAAATGTGCGTCTGAGAATGGCTGGTCCAGTGAGTCAGGCCTCGCTTTTAGAGGCCTCTTTGTCTGAACAGCGTCGGCCGAACGCAGCGTCCTGCACGGCTTTCCACATGTCACCAGTAAAGGTACGACTAAAGAGGTAAGATGTTTTCGCTCACTGCGGTGAAACTCAGAACCAATAGATGTCTCACACACGGTGGAATACTTAAATGCTTTAATAGATATAAGTTTTGATTATTACGTGGAAATTCAGTGTCTCTCTCTCTCATACATACTCCACTGGTGGAGAAAAGCTGTTGCACTCAGAGCATCACGTCAGTCCATTTAAAAACGCTTATTGGTCCCCAAAAAAATGACAAAAACCGGGACAATTTGCCATTCTGCTGCTAGCAGATAGCAACAAGTGAGCGCGCTGCCCATCACAAATAATGATCCGACTGGAACACGGTCAGACCAAATTATATAAAACATACTTTTACGATGCTTCGAGGCAGATAATTTTTTCTTTACTAATCAAGGTACTCTAATCATTCGAGGAATCGTTACAGCCCTAATAAAAACTATGTTAACCTCTACGTACAAAATACTTGTTTGGGTCTCCTTTTGCATGAACACCTGCATCAATGCGGCGTGGCATGGACGTGATCAGCTCGTTAACTTGCATTTAAGGAGCATTGTTATGTAAAATCAACTCTTTTGTTTTTTAAGATTTTTATCATGTTATGATATTATTCCCTCATCAAAAACATACATGGAGTGTTGCTTTGAATCTTTCATGCATGTTTGAGAAATCTTTTAATCTTCCATGGCAATCATTCGGCCGTGGCTAAATGCGTCGTCTCACCAAGTGACGCCTATTAACACAAAACTCCTCTTTGGAGCTGCAGTCTGTGGCTGATCAAGCGTCCTTCCTCCACTCAGCTCCTCCAGACTAGCGGCAGCAACAATTAGCAAACACCTGGTGGACCTGCGTGTCTGCTGAGCTCGTCACACAAACCACTTCTCAGTGCAACGCTCTTAAGAACGGTTGTTAACGGCAAAATGAGAAACATTGTTGTGATGATGTGTCCAAAAGAGTAGGAGCTTCTTAAAGAGACAGAGGCCCAATTTCATGAAGTCAAAATTTTTCAGTCATGTTTGACATATGCAGCATTTTTTATAACAACTGAAGGTAACATATTCATGTGATTGTGTCATTAAACGGCACTAATACAGCATCTTCAAGTGTTGGCTTGACACAAGGAATTGGACTTTTGTCACACGTGTGTAAGATTTGTCTCCTCATTATAGCTCTTGATGCACTGACTCAATCTAATTATCCATCCTGTCAATCTAATGGTGAGTATTGTCATCGGATCAATACTAGGATGATAAGATCAAAACTTTTGTTTGCAGTTTCTCCTCCATATGTCCAGCAAATGACTGGATTTTCCTCATGCCAGAATTAAAACGCCAAATGTCAAGAGCTTAAGTTTCCGATATGAGAGCAGGATTTCATACCTTTGTCATGTTTGCACTCAAAACTTCTGCTTTCTTTCAAACACAATCTGTTTAATTCCCCTATAAGTGCAGCTTCGCTCCAACACCGTCTGTGCAAACAGCACATCTCTCTCTCTGCTTTCACGGAGTAATCTGTGATCAGAGGTGCACATTTATCAATTAAACTATTATTATCTACTTAGGCAGCTGGAAAAAAAATCACTCAAAAATACACACTTATGTAAATATATATATTATATTTCTAACCTAAAATATAAATATGGCTGGATGTAATAGCCCTTTTGTGTTACGACTATTGAAGGGAAATTATTAGCGTCCATATTTAAGTTGCATGCAGATTACAGTCAGATTCGGCTATAGAAACAATTGTGTGAAGAAGATGACAAAAAAGGGAATTATTGTATTTATATTCTCTACGCTGTGTTACATTGTAGGTAGTAAATTAAAAAACTCTTTTGTTTGCCTAAAATCTTTGTCCTGTATTTTTTTTTCCATAATCACAATCATCTAACTGAAGTCAAATAACCAAATTAGTTAATGACATTTCAAGGGAAAAGTATCGGTATCGGAATTGGTATTGGCGATACTAGCTCTCAGTTTTCCTCAGTTTTCTCTTTTCGAAGCTCTTCAAACGATCACAAATCGTGGAGTCTGTCTCACTGCAGAGGCAGACTCCAAAATGTAAGAGCTCAGATGATAAAGAACAGCAGCGACAAAATGCACAGCGGATGAGAATCTGTCAAGCTGAAAACAAAGAACTGGTTTGTATTTTTAACCTGTGTTCAACGCCTTCACTGTCCACCGACTGAACTTCTCCCATGCAGATGACTTTGTGCTGTTTACTGTTTCTTAGAATGAAAAAATACCTTAAAAAGTACCAATGTGCTGAATTAGTCTCTCATTAGAGTTCAAGCTATTCTCTTCTCTCTCTTTCACCAATACTTGAATTTGGCTGGAGGCACAATATGAAACACAAGAGCAATTCACGTTTTTTTGCTGTTGTTTTTTTGCATTTCTGCTCTAAAGAAGTCAATTTAAAAAATATATTCATAAAATTCATAACTAACTCTTGTTTTTGTTTTTTTGTTGTTGTTTTGTTGCTGTCAAGTAGCAAAAAAATCAATAAAACTAAAACAGTTTGTTTAGACGACATACTGCATTTCTTTTGAGTTTTGTCCTCACCTGTCGGATAACGCTGAGCTTAGAACTTGAACTCTAGCTTCAGTAAATAGTCCTGCCTTTAAAAAAACAAAATAAAACTAAAACAGTTCAGAGTGGTCCACCCGGACTCAATTATTTCAAATTGTCAATGAAGGCGAAATGTTTTAAAACTAATCACTATTCACATAAAGAACAGCTGTTTGACAGGACACAAATTAATTTGAGAATTTGTCTTAAGAGTCTCAGAGTGACTTAGCGTAGCTTTGATCAGTTTTAGCATTTTAAGCTCGTCATGGCAACCAGAGTATCTGATTAATCCCTAATGAACATGACTAAAAGTTTTTAAAAGTATTTAAAAGTCCTCTAACGTATGAAAACACTTCAAGGTAGGCGATGGAGGAAAAAAAAAAAAAAAAGCAGGTTTGGACAGTTAATTATGTATATTATTTTTTTAGAGTGGGCTAAGTCCAGCTTATCAGTATTCCACAGGCGTCACTGAATATTAGTCACAGGAAATCAGCCCACGCAGGACGTGTTTACAGGTAAGACTAGCTTAGCTTCACACTGAAGATGAGCTAGTACATGTTGAAATCTGATCAAATGGCTTCAGTAACAAATTACTGCAAAGTAAGACTCATATGTTAATATGTTAAAATATATTCTTGCTTATATTATTTGCAAGGAAAGAGGAGTGCACCAAAAAGTTGTTTTTTTTGTTTTGTTTTTTTATCCTTGTAGGTTTTCTAGGTGCCTCCATCCTGCAGTGGCTGGTTGAAGTGTCTATTCCAGGTCTTGGTGACATGAAGCAGGAGTATAACACACATCCTGGTGTGTGAGCCACTAATGATGCAGCGATGCTCTCCGTCTCTGTTGCTATGAAACTTCCCAGTACCTAACAGCTGGCTGAGGCAGTGGCACGAGCTTATGTAAGTGAACTAATGTAAACGCGACGGTAAGCTGGAACGGCGTGTTTTTATAAATCCAACCTATGATTCTCGGTTGAAATAACTGAGTCTAAAGTGACTCGTATCTCAGAAAGCAAGATCCTTCTCCAAACACAGTGTTTCCGCATGAAGCCGCAGCTGCAGACGTCTGACTGTGCAAAATCCTGTCTGGGTTTAACTGAAATTCATCCTGACTTTTCTGTAGAAGATCTCCAGAGGAGGTATTTCAGGAGGCATGTCTCTGTATCAAATGTCATCTTCCAGGCACATAGTGCCATTTCATAGCACAATCAAGTAAATATGCTGCCTTCAATTCTTATAAAAATGCTATACATATCAAATAGATGACTTAAAAAGAAATCTGACTTTGTAATTTAACGCTATGAATTTAGGCTTCTGTCTCTTTAAAACTCTCCCTCTTTCTGAAACTCCGCCTTCAGGAAGTCGTCGTAACATGGCTCCTCTATTAACCCTTAAACAACGTTTTTACCAGCGTTGCACAGAGAAGTAGCTCCTACAGTGAGCTCACCGGATGTGGATTTCCACCAGGTGTTTGCTAATTTCTGCTGGCTAGTCTGAAGGAGCTGAGTGGGGCAGAGCTAGGCGTTTTGCACAGCTGACTGGTTGCCATGGGAGATTAAAGGGTTTCTCAAACATGCATGAAAAAAATCAAAGCAACACTCCAGGTATTCTAACATAATGTAAACCTAAAAAAATTATCTTAAATGATGCTGCTCCTTTAAATATTGCACTCCAACAACAGTAGAAGCAGGATGTGTTACGATCATTGGTTGTCACTTGTATCTGTATGACACATTCTGTTCATTTCTCTGTATTCATTGTTGAAAGGTGCTTCTTTGTGTTTAGTTTCTTATTTTATTCTTGTGTTTTATTCTTTGTACTTTTTGGATTTACTTCTCTTGGATCTGTTCTAGTCTTATGCCTCGGCTTGTCTTATTTCAACTTCCTTTGAGTCATTTCAGCTTTCCTCCTCGGTTCCCTGCTTTCATTCTGCCACAGCTCTTCCACATCTCCTCTAATTAGCTGAGCTGGTTCATCTCAGTATTTAAGCTCCTGGTCTTTCATTGCTCCTTGCTGGATCCTTCAGTAACTCTGCCTTTGTTAAACGATCTGCTCTTTCTGCAGTTTCCCTCTTTTAAGTTCCACCTTATTTCATTATTAAAAATCTCTGACCTACCACAGTTAGTCGTCCTTACAAACCATAGGACAAAATGATTATTTGATAGTATAAGTAGTAAAAAAAAAAAAGAAAGCTTTTCTTGATTATTGTTTTAGGTTGTGTATTTTCTTTATTTTTTTAATGCTTATTTTTATGAACACTTTTAGTAACTTATATACCTGAGTAAAATTGTAAGTAATTTTACAGATCTTTTCACCAATTAGTGCATGCAAAACAAACATTACAGACAAACACAGCTAACAATCTATAAAATAACAACAATTAGATAAGAAAATATACAACAAAAAATAAAAACGCAAACAAAAAAAGAGGTGCACATTAAAATTGATTTTTTATTTTTTTTTCAACAGAACATAACCAAGTGATGCCACAACGAATATGGAATTGTTTAGCTTATTTTCAGGCCAATTTTTCCACTAACACAAACTACATTCTTACCTTAAACATCCATTTCTTCAGTAATTGTCATGAAAAAGCCAATTATTACTATTCTTATTATTTCGCCCTTAAATTCTGTCTTTGCTGCTCAGCTATCTTCCACCGGAAGAAGGTGACAGGAACCGGATCTCGAGCTGCGTTTTTCGTCTCGCACGTTCATCGACGCAACGCGCGCACGGTTGAGCGTAACCATCGTCAGCGCCATGTGTTTGGGAAGCGGAGCCGTTGAACTGGTTTGTTTTGGGGCTGTTATTTCTGCTGAAATAGGTCAGAGTGCTGCGTGTGTGCAGCTGAACTGGGAGAACTGCAGCTGAAACGGGAATTACGTTTCAAGTCACGTCTCCGTACTAACAAGAATGACATTTTTCGGTTCTCATCATGACATTTTATCACCGTCATTACTCTGACCCGAGGGCCGCGGGAGATAGAATTCAGGGAACGGCCAAAAGGGAACAAGCAGAGGAGACGCATCTTCCCAACTGCACAAGTAAAGACTATCTAATTGGGATCTTATGTGTTTCCTTTCACCATGCTTTTTCCGGGCGTCAGTGTCTGACATTGGCGTTTATTAACATTTTTCTCTTTTTTTTTTTTTTCTTTCTTCAGCATTACTTATTTGCTGAGCTATTTTTTCCCCCCCTTTTTCTTTTCTCCAATTATTTAAATTATCTTTGTTCCTAATGAACATTTTTTGAAATCTCATTTGTTGGGAATCTTTTCAAGTATTTATTCTAATTAGGTCATTACCATGCCGAGCCGGTTTAGATTTCCCGGCTCCACATAAAGTAACTGGATAAATGACACACATAACAAAGATAACTGCAGTAGAATAAATTAATCGCAGCGATATGCATGCGATCTAATCACCTTAATTAACAGATGTTTGCAGGAAGAAAGAATTTAGTTGGTTTAAGTTGCGTGTTAACGACTCGGTCCACACACACACACACACACACAGCACAGCACTCACAAAGGAATTGAAGTTATTTAAACAACACAATTATCTTCATATTTAAACAGAAAATGTTAATGATTAAGAGAAGCTTTTGATGTAAAATTTACTAACATGTTAAACGTTTTGTAGCTTTTACATCTACTAAGACGTAGATATAAAACATATACGTTTACCTCTACAAACGTGACGTTTGTTGGTGCTACCTTAGCTATGTTTTAAGCTAAGGTAGCCGCTAATGTTTAAAGCTGCTAGCTTAGCTTAAGACATAAGCTAAGCTAGCAGCTTTAAACATCAGCTTCTACCTTGGCTTATGTTTTAAGCTAAGGTAGCAGCTGCTTCTGTGTTTCTAGTTTAACTAAAATATATTATAAATAGTTTGACAATATAAATATTTCCACATAGGTTTAATTACTAAGTTTACGTTTTGTCAGGTTAAATTTATTTGTAAAGCACATTTGAACAACAAGGCATTTTAATATGCCTTACACAATATTCTATTCATTTTGATAGGATTTTAATTTTCATTTTGGTCTTTTCAAAATGTTTTTAATCTCTTCTTTATTGGAAGTGGAGTGATGACATGAGTATGGAGATTATTAAACACAATGTACTTAAATGTACTCCAAAGCAAACATCTTAAGGCTTGACTAAAATTACCACTTTTCCATATTGATAAATAAAACTATTATTGCAGAAAAAGATTATGAAAAAAAGACCCAATGATTCATTTCTTTGGTCATACCAGCTAGAACAGTGTTTGAAGAAATCAAAGTGAGGCTTTTAAACCCAAAACAGTGATGGTAGCATCGCCCGCTACTAGCAGACTTGCTAGGACTGTATAAATATCTCCCAAATTTACTTCAAAAACCGTAAGAGGTGAAATGGAGACCAGTGAGTGCTCTAACAAGAGAGATGCAGTGGATAAAATTAAGCTTCTGAAACAACTCGTCATCTCAGCGTTTTCTGAACATATATTTCCCAATATTCTATGTCAGGAAAGCTACTAGTTTAATTAAAAACGGTTCAAATAAATCATTCAAACCCCAAGTCAATTTGACTCTTTATGCTGATGAAGAGTGTTTGTGAATTTCTGTCCACAGCTGCACAAGGATCAACACTTATTTTTATCACGAAGCGAGGAAAAATAACACGGCGCAGCTTTTCCATGGTTTATTTATTTGGTATTTTTTTCTTACTCCGTATTCACGACTGATGCCACAGAGATGACAGGCTGTCAGCCTTGTAACCACCGACGAGGATTACAAACAAGCATGGTTGACGCTCTGATGACAGGATGGGATTTCCATTAATTTCATGCTTTAGGTTCTTACATTTGTACAGTAAAGTACATCCTAATTTGACTGCTGAACAAACACAACATGTGTCCTGTATCAAGACGCTGAAATCTTTCATGTTTTATCAAAGTCTGGATCATGGATTTCTTGCCGCACTGAAAATCAAGGGACTCCGATCGTACAACTGTAAACGGTGACTATAAAAAGGGATTCCTTAGCCTTTACACAACACTGTGGCTCTTATGTCTCCTTTAAAGCTGCTGTATGTACCTTTTATAAAATAAAAAAAATGTTTTTTATGTATTTGTTAAAACTCTCAAAATGTTGTGACAGTGAGAAAAAAATTCTGATCCTCCTCCCTGTACTACTGCCGTTTTAGCGCTTCACTCCCAGTCAAAATCGACCAGTCAGAGCCAGGAGGAGGGTCTTAACGATGTCAATCGGGCTTATGTATGCGCTGCTAAATGTGCTAATGGCAGAGAAAGAACTCACCGTCGCAGGAAAACTGTTTATTTGGTCATTGGTGGCAGTGCTAACTAGCCATAGCATTCACGGCAGATTCCCGTAGCATAGCGGAGAGCAAGGTGGACGGGTTTTGTGAGCAGCCTGTACACAAGAAAGATTGACAGCGCTAAGACCCTGCTCCTGGATTTAATTGGTTGTTTCCAGTTAGCACTGGGAGAAGGCAGATGAAGTAAAATCTTACACAGAGGTCTCATATTATACTGTCATGACATTGTGACAGTTTAAACAAGTAAAAAAATAATAATAATCAAAGTTACATACTGCAGCTTTAACGGCTGCACAGTCACTTTGACTTGGCAGAGATTAGAGAAATTTTAATTAGAAAAGCTGTTCAAGTCTCTTGTTTGACTCACTTATAAATTACTTTTGGAAAGGTGAATAAAACCTTGGCAAGGATGGAAAAATCGATTAGGGGAGGTGTTCGTTTAATTGTCCAACAAAGGATACACTGAAACGAGAAGGATTAAATTAGCTTTGGCTTTGATTCAGTCGTATGACATCTCGTGCTCCTTCTCTTCCTTAAACTAGAGAATTATTGCACAGGAAGCATGTGCCTCTCTGTCCCTCCAGAGCCTGACGCCATTCAAAGAGCGGTGCCAACCTGGCAACGCACCGCCACGCGGCGTCCCTGGCATGCCACACGTTTGCCCTCGGAGGGCGCACTGCGAGCACCCACACGTGCTAGAGTGAGTAATTATTCCCTGGAAAGAGGAAAAACGAGAAAAAAAAAAGTCCCTCTGATCACGACGCCGCCTTTAATACTGCATGACCCAGTCTGGCTCGTGATTACACACAGGCTGTTCTACGAAATGACTCAGCCTTCGATGAATCCTTGTTGTTAAACTTGGTCATTACGTGTAGTTGAGGCGGTTTGTCTGATATTTGAATCATCTTGCATCAAATCTGTGACTTCCGAGCATTGTCTGTTCGTTTAGTGCCGCCTTAAAGAGAGACGCGCCTTAGGAAAGAGAGAGGCAATGTGATTTTAATAGGCTCGCTACGGCCCGCTGGGAAGGCAGCGGCGTCGCCGCGTTAGTTCTGTTTGAGCGCATAATTTAGCGGAGCGAGGGGAAGAGCCGCGACGCCCGTCAAAGTTAGGCCTGGCGGAGTCAACGAGCTGGCATGTCTACCCCTCAGCGCGGATAAGGTGTTCAGAATACGTTAACCTTTTCCTTATTTGTTTTGTGTGTGTACTTGCTTTGTTCCGCCGTGAAATGAGAAGACGCCTTCGCTGCCGCGAGGCCAAATCCACGCTTACGCCGGGCGCACTCGGCATTCTGGCACCCGGGTATTAGCCTTCACTTGAAATGAGAAAAAACGAGGAGGGAGAGGAGGAACTTCAAGAGGGCAGCCGGTGTGCTTCGGCTTGGCTAACAGCTATTTCTTGTCTCCCTGCCTTAATCTATCTTTCTTTCCATTCTCCCCTGCTCTTCATCTCCACCGGTTTAAAGCCCAGTACCTCGGGCGCTGCAATTATTGGCACGGTAAAAGATGAAAGGTCACAATTGTTAGCAAAGGAAGTGACAGAAAGAGGAGGTGGAACGTTCTAACTTTGAGCTGTTTCAAGCGGCACGGGGGAGGATAATAGAGACGTAATGGCTGCCACAGAACTTATTATCCATGCAAAGCATTGATAAATGCGTATATTGGTAAAGAGACTTCCAATATCATAAATATTTATGTTCTATTGAGTATCAGTTCCTAAAAGATTGAGTGTATTTTTGAATTTGTTATTATCCCACATCACAGACTCCCATTGTAGCCAACACTTACAGCATTTACATTATAAACGTCCACTATACTGTCAAAATAAGACACTTTTGCAATTGCTTCGTTTCTATTAAATAAGAAACACAGTTAAAATCGCATGAAGACATTTTTTCACATGGTAAAAAGTCTTTAAAAAGGCAATAATTCAAAAAGAAAAACCAAAGTAAATAAACAATGCTAAGCCTGGGGGCCCGCCAGGCTTATAACACACTGTGGGAAACTCTACACATCTTATCTATCAAACATGTTCTCTCCATCGTCTTAGTGCTTAAACTGAAGGCGACTGAACTTTCTCTGTGTTGGAGATGCATCACCTCACATGTAAAAGTTTCTTTAGTTTTGATCATATGTTGAGCTCCATGCTTGATATACTGTAAGTCATTGTAGGGCAGTCTTACTAATTGGGCTGCAAAGGTCACACAGGTCACTCACTGGGTCGTCTATCCTGTGGACGGGTTGTTGCTCGAGGAATCCTCATCGCAGCCTGCTGTGTTTTGGTCACAGCTCTCATGTTGTGAAAGTCGAGGCTGTCCACAATGTGTTTGATAGGCTGAACCTACGGTCACTTCCTGTGTAGTGACCTTGACCTGAAGACTCTAACCTGGCTCATCTGGGCGGCGCAGCCTGAACAATCGCTGCTGGTCAGAGGTCATGTCCGCTGTAAGACGTGTCAACTTCCTGATGGGTTTGTTATGCTTCCTGACGCCCCAGCTACAAAAGAAAAATGGTTCTCCAGAAAAACTTAACCTTTTCTTTGATATTATTTATTCTTTTTAATTTATACATGTACAGTTGAGTGAAAACTGACTCAGGATAAAGTACGGTGGATGTGAAATAGAAATTGTTCCAGTGTTGATCTGGTTTCAAATCAACTCACTCCTATCATTTTTTGTAAATTTGTGAATATGAAGTTTTGAAAAGCTCCACTTGGCAAAAGAAAATCTCAGTTTTTACTTCCCAAAAGAATTTTTGCCAAATTTACAGGCTTGTGTGGGCGCGGTCTTTCTAAGATTCACTAGAGATCCACAGAGCAGAGACTTTGAAACCAATCAAACAAATGATTCCAGAGGTCTCATCTGCTGATATTATTTCCCCCCCCAGACCTAAAAATAACATTAAATACTTTTCTACTTTCTGGAAATCAAACATGCTTGGTTTTACATCTTTTGTAAATGAAATAACACCTGTGCCATGTAATATATTATTGCATGTTTTATGTTCTCTTCACTTAAAGCAGTTTGAATCGTCTTGTTGCTGAAATGAATGACGCTAATAGAATTGTTAAATGTTAAGTTGGAAAACCTCTGATTGATTATGTCTTTATTTGATAAATCATTCGTTTGTTTGTCAAACAGCCAAATTTAATATCCATCTGAATCAACACACTGGCACATTTTGAGCTTTCACCAAGCTGATGGTCTCAAAAAATAAAAATCATCTGCCATATGCAGACCTTTTACCTTTCTATTGTGCGATTTAAATCTGTATCTAAATGTAGATTTGGTTATGAGCAGGACGTGTCAGGTATCGTAACATGGATCCACATTTACATACGCATGGATTCTTCTTGCATGGTCTGCTTCAGCCTCCTGAAGCCTGATTAACACTGCGTTTGATTGAAACTTGTATAAAATGGTGGTGACTGTTTTGCTCCTGCCTTTGTTTGAATGATTGCCACTTTGTTTTGTGCTGCTGCGTTGCTGTGACTACTGTATTTAAACTGTTTTGTTTTTCTGCTTTTAAACCTTGTTTTTATTCCTTTCTTTGCAATCAAAATCCCAACTGGGGCTTTACAAAAAAAAACAAAAAACTTTATACATACAGAAATACGCTAATAAATGAAACTGGAGTAAATCTCTTGTGCATGTGTCTTTTATGACTCTGCCTTTCAAAATCAATTGTTGAAAAACTCCTATATAATGTAAAAAATCTAATGTCAAACAATTGAGACTTTATCTTTTAGTTAGACAAATACATCATACAGCCATTGTACCGGATTACAGAAATGTCTGCCACTGTTTCACCTGATTCAGGACAAAATATCTGCCATTGTGATTTTAAGAGGTGTAATTAGAGTCATCATCACGACCATTTGCTCTCTTTTTTTTTTGACAGCGAATTTGAAACTCAATAGCGTTTCTGACAGAAACCTCATATTTGATGCTTGTTTAAAAAGAAGTGTTGGATAGTTTGAGCTGGTGACTCAACATTTAACACCTAAGCCCCAAAATAAAGTAATTAAAACCCATAAAAGGTTTGATAATTTTCCCAACTGAGATGAATGGATTCATATGCCTGGATCTCACAGCAAGATTATTGGCTGATTTTCAAAACCTGACAGACCCCACACATAAAAATATTTTTTAAAAATGATAAATAAAACAGGTTAGTCATAGAACACACCTTTGTTTTCTTCGGTGGAAACAAACATGGCCAACTAGAAAGAAGCAACGGCCATAGTTTGTGGACTATTTTTGGATTCCACGTCGCTTTATTCCCATCATTTTGCTTTCTGATTGGCAACACGTCACATTTAGCAGGCTGCGTTCTCGTTGACTCCTCGTGAAAAACCCCAGATATCATCCCAAGACGATCCAATACGTTGAATATCGGAGCGGTACCAGATCACTCTCAGCACAACAAACATGGCAGGAGAATCTCATTAGATTATCTTTAGAGCCTTCACAACAATCAAAGTTTACCTAAGACTTTCGGAACAGGAAGTTGGGTCAAAATGGGTATAAATTGGTGTAAGTCAAACTTACTTGATCCCTGTTACAAGAAAATTATGGAAGGACCAACCAACTCAGAGATGGGAGGGTAAAATGACAAATTAAGAAATTAAGAAGCTGGAAGAAACATAATACAGCAACAGGATGATGACAATGTTGTGTAGGGAAGACATGTTAGATTTCAAGGTCAGTGGCACTGCAGGTCCGTCATGCCTTTCTATAAAAGACTCAAACAGCTGCTGGATTTTCCTCATGACAACCAAGGAATGGGATTAATGCAACATGCATGAACGTTTCCATCATTATCATCAGCAAGCATCCAGAGGGACATGCTCTCACCGCTCAGGTCGTCATGACATCCTCTTACAGAGGGGGAACACTTTGTAATCAAGCCACACATTTTGTCGATGTAGACCAAATTTTTATCTATTGTATTATTTTGTTAGTGCGTAATCATCCATTTTGGTTCCACACCAGAGTGTTGTTGACCGTTAAATTACTGGCTGCGCAGCGGCCCTCAAAGCGCCCCTTTGGAAGTGATTAAGATTCATTTCAAAATCTTACAGACAATTTCGGAGCACAGAGGTTTCCTCCTGTTAAGTCTCTGAGGCGCTGCCGAGGTTGGCCACCAATTAGAGCCAAGACGGTAACTTTTTAAAGCCGATCCCAGAAGTGTTGGATGGGGCTGAAATTCTTTGTTTACTGCCTCCTCGCCCACAAGGAACTTGCGAAAACCTCCACAGCTAGCACCGACTTGGAGGCACGTTTCTGTCCTGGAGACCCGCTCTGGTCATAAATAAAAATACGGTGAGAATTGTGTTTTCTTTTCACAAGAAAACAGTGCGTCCGTTGGAAATGTGAAGCGAGTTCTTGGCCGTTTTCCAAGAGCAGGCGGTCTGGAAAACTACCGAGACCCGACTGCTTTTCATTTCAAGGTTAGCGCCGTTTCTTTTTCTCTTCTTTATTTCTTTAAGTCCTATTACTCAGCTGCTGTTGTCCATCTGAGCGGCTTGAGAGGGCCTTTTTATCTGAATTCAAAATCTGGGACATGGGTTATCAAAAGAAAAGAAAATAAAGGCTCCAATTTCTTCAAATTATAATAATCTTGTAAATGTTAACAGCTGCCCATTTTTCAGCTACCCTTATCAGCTGGACCTTAACAGCTTGAAGTATCAAATCACGTCACACGTCTTTTGTCGTAAAAGCTTTGAAGTACTGAAGAACATCTTAATGACAATTTGGATCTTAATGGAAGCACTTGAAATTAATCTTTCAAAAAAAAAAAAAAACTGTTCACTCACTGAGCATGACACTGATTCAGAGGGTTTGGAAGGTTAATTAACAATTATGGTTCACCTAAAACTATGAATTATTCTTACACATACGCTCCCTTATGAAAGCATTCCTAACCCTGGGACTTTATATTTCCCCAAACATTTCTTGATAAAAACTGAAATGTGGTTTTGAATTGGTATGCCAATACTGTGTAAAACATTTTGCTTCAGCTGCAAAGCAAGAATTGAAGCCGGTTCTTGCCGATATGCCTCTAGCTCTGTTAAACTGGAAAGATAGGCCTGGACTTTGACTGGGCCATCCTAATACATATGCTTAGATCTGGTGGTTCTGAAGCTGCCTTCAGTGGCACTTGGAAGAAAGTTTGGTGAAAATGAAGTAAAGCAGACTAAATATTTGTAGTTTAACTGGGATTTGAAGCTACAAAAAGTAGCTATTAAAGGGGCGGTATGATGTAACATCGACTTTTTGAGCTTTAAATTATATAATTATGTTATTTTCTCATCAAAAACATACCTGGAGTGTTGTTTTGATTCTCTCATGCATGTTTGGGAAATACTTTTAATCTCCCGTGGCAACCTTTCAGCTGTGCAAAACGCCTGGATGGACGTAGCTCCGCCTTCGAGGCCCCACTCAGCTCCTTCAGACTAGCCAGCAGCAATTAAACACAAAGTGGAACTGCACATCACAGCCCAATGATTTCGAATAAATTATGCACTGTTGTGTCTCCAAAAAACTCCAACAAAAGTCTCCAAACATCTTCAAACTCCTCTGCTTATGATTTGACAGTTTAGGTTAGCTTTTTCTACAAACCAAAGTCTGGCTGTAGGTTTTGGGTGATTGTTCTCCTAGAAGGTGAACCTCCGTCCCCGTCTTCGGTCTCCTGCAGTTTCTAACAAGTTTTCATCCAGGTTTGCTCCTTTCTGAAGAGAAGAATCCCTCCAGCATATTGCCACCACGATGTGTTACCATGGTGATGGACCTTTTAGGACGACATGCACTGTTAGCTTCCTGCGTACCAGAGTAATTATGGCTTTCTTATAACTCTTTTGTAAATATTGTATTATTACTATTGACCTCTTGGTCCCACAACTTTCTCCTGTCTGCTGTGTTCCTCGGTCTCCATGATGCTGTTTTGTTTTTTTGTTTTTTTTCATTAACAATCTCTACCAAATTTGAGGCTTTCACAAAACAGCTGGATTGGTAATGGGCTTACCTTGCCCAAAGTAGTTCTCTGAATACAAATGCAGGCCACACTTCTTCACTTTGAAAGCCGCGTATCTTTTCCCCCTCCAGTCCACATGCCCCGCTTTGTGTTGGTCCATCGCATTAAGTTTCTGGTTGGGTTGTGGCAAAGTGTGAAAAGTTTAAGGAGTGCGAATACTTTTGCGAGGCGCGACATGTTTCTATAGACTCAAAGAGCCCCAAGAAGAGGTTTGATGAATTATTCAGTTCACCTGCGTTCCTGGGAGCTCAACAACAGAGATGTAAAAGCTGCTTCACTGAGGGTCCCGTGAAATATGTCGTTCTCAGCCCCAGCGGCAGCAACGTGACCAGACTTATACTGAAGTTCAGCGGCAAACAAGCTCACATCAGGCGATCTAGCTTAAAAAAAACAAACTCTAAACTGGCTGAAAACTCGTTATTGAAATCTTATTATTAGCAAAACATCTGCAAAAGTTTGATCCCCAAACTTTTAAGATTTACTATTGTTCCTTTTCATGATTAACACATTATCCTTCTGTGATCAAATCAAATAGAATATTTGAATAAGACCCTCTGATGTCTCAAGAGACATTTTACAATTTTACCACTCTTTTGATCAGGAAAATGATTGTTCCTTCCAGTTAGACTTTAATTTTCACTATAAAAACATTGGTGTTTTTTCCCCCTTCTTCTTCTTCTATGCCTTTGATAAAGTTCAAAGAAAAATAATAGAATTAAGTTAGCAAAAATATAATAAGAAGTAACCATCACATAATGGCGGTTGGGGGATGGAGAGGTTTGCCAGCTATGGTCACATAACATGTTATTATATAAAGCGACAAAATAAAGGCTGTAATCATAGCAGGAGTCTAAACCAAGTCTGTCTAGACGGCTCATGTATTGAATTGAAAACTTGAGATGTTTTGTAAGCATTCGAACATAACAGTGTCTGTAGATAAAGGACACACATCAATAGATGATCTTATATTCTTTTTATAGCCATGTCTGTATCTAAAGCTGTGTTTCCATTACCAATGTGTGGAAAACTTTGTTGATATTCCTCTAATGTAAAAAAAAAACCCCTCAACAACACAATTCTGCAATTGAGGTGTTTTCTTTAAAGAGTCTTTGTCTTTTCTGTCAGTAGTGACATCCGGTTGTTGATCATGTGACTCGTGATGCGAAAAAGTGTTTTCATTACAGTTTTGTGAAATACACTAATTTTGATACAGCCACAAAAAAAAAAAACACCTCAAAAACTTTTCATTGAAAAACATGAGTTTTTTTTATTGCCGTGTTTCCAATAAGCAAATACATTTTCGTAATTCCAATTTGCTCAATTTTATGGTCAGTGGAAATGCAGCTTGCGTCTCAGATGTCGTCATGTAATTTTAGGTTGGGATAAACTTGGCCTCTCTCAGTTCTAGAAATTATTTGTTGTAATTCACTTTCCCAGTTGTATTATCAAACACACCGGATATTTCACAGTGTCAATCGTTATTGAAGAAAAATTAGGTTAAATATAAACATTTGAGAAAATTTAAAGAAAACCCCAAACTAAATATGTTTAAAAATTTGACAAATAAGCAAGTTTTCATTACAGCACGACTAAGACCAAATAAGGGGGATTTTGTTATGTTCCTTTCCCCAAATTGATAAAAAGTCTCTCCAGCAAGTTTGAGGCCTGCCATTTCTGCTACATGTGCCTGAAAAAATAAACTTTTAACGGTAAAATTACAGATATGTTTTGATTAGATGCCCAAAATCATTAAATTTCTGTTACTGGGAAGCAGCAGCAGCTTTCCTCCATTCTCTCTTGATAAAAAGAAACAGCAATAAAACAAAAGTTTCCATTTTTGGTTCAGCTCTAACTTCACCACAGCAGACCGGAGCAGCGACCAGCTGTCCATCTCATGCCATCAATCATGAACAAGACAACAAGGTAGTTGGACTCTTTTGCTCGAGGCAGAAACTGAACCCAGACCTGGAGGGGGCAGTCCGTCTTTCACCCGTTAGGAACCAAGCCCTCCGACTGACGCAACACGGACCCTGCTGACTTTTATGAAATTAGATACTGGTAGAAATGGGGTGGGGAATTTTTTTTTTAAAAAAAGCAATGGACTATTGCATATTTAAACTTGTTAAAAATATTGAAAGACAGCACTGACTTCAGGGAAGACCGAATGGTTTTGTTTTGCACATTTAGAGCCGTCGATATTTCCTCTTCGGCTTCAATAAATACTTGAAGGTTTGACAATATTTCCTTTCCTGTTATTTGCAAGAAACAGTCTTGCAACAAACTGATAACCAGCAAAGCAAAGAAAAGCTTAAAGACAGACATTGGCATACTTGCTAAAATGTAAATATACTCACTTAAAACACTGGAGTCCAACAACCAGCGTCTAGATCCATGTGTATTTACAACAAGGGTTTGGTAGCATCTCCCTGGGAGCCTCTTATTCATTTCTAATGCCTTGTAAAACATGTCCGTCTTATCTTCCCATTGATTTAGCAAGTTCATTTTATACTCTGCCAATACAGTTATAAATATTATAGCGTATTGATTCAGTCGTTATACATTTGATCGTACACCGCTCCAGGCATTAGGCGTAAAGCCTTCAGAAACTGATAAAATAGTGAACAACCAAATAAACACGTTTGCTGCTTTTCCATCTTTACCATCAGAGTTGATATTTATATGTGTCTACAGTTTTCTCTTTCCCCCCCACCAGGGGGCTTTTTGCAGGCTCTAGTGTCCCTTATTTTGATAGTAGGCTGACAGGAAGGGGGTAACGAGAGGGGGGAAGACATGCGGTAAATGTCGACGGGTCCGGGAGTCGAACCCGCCACGGCCGCGTCGAGGACTAAGGCCTCCAAATGTGGGTCGCGCTAACCCCTACGCCACCACGGCACGCCCTACAGTTTTCTCTTTTGATTAAACCCAAAAGATAAGATACAAACAAAAAAACACATCAGTACTGCAGTAGCTCCAGGTCATGTTGTTGTCCGGACTCATATTTGTGCTGGTAAAAGTCAAAAAGGAGGAAAACAAACACGAGACATACTTGTTTATCTATTCTGGTTGAGGGCTTCAATCATCGGTCAACCATAGCTGTTTCTACTGGGTTTATATTTTAATGTTGTTGGGTTTTACAGGGCAGATTGACTGTCAATAGATGTTTGGGTTGTTTGATATCATCGCATATATCCAGTTTTTCTAGTTACTTACTTTGATAAAAGTAGTCTTCAGCAAACTCTATGAAAACCATAAAATCTTACCAAGTATTTTCAGTCTTGTTTATAGTGCAAATAAGTAAACTATTCAGCAAGATGTAAGAGCTTGTTTTAAGTCAATAATTACTTAATATTGATGAAAAAGTACTTGTTCTAATGGCAGATGAGTTCATTAATAAGACATTTTTTCCATAAGTGAAATGGAACTAGTACTTTTCCATCAAGAAAAGCGAATTATTGACTCTAAACAAGCTCCTGTATTTTGCTGAAAAGTTACTTATAAGTCAGTGTCAAGTGTACTAAGATGTTTACACTAGAAACTATACAAAAATACTCTGTAAAATTGTGTGTTTTTTCAGTGTAGAAACATGGCAGCAACTCTACTTACGACCAACCGTAAGAGTAAACGGCAGTCAATCATGTAAGGGTCTATGAGTGACCGCTCCATTTTAAACTTGATTATGTTTTAAATGGCAAAACTTCTTCAGAAGCGCAGGACGAAGAATTAAAAAGTCCACAAAGACAAACGAACAACCCGTTTTTACAATGGGACGACGGCAGAAACCACTCAGCCACCTCCATACCGTCCGTGATCATGTGACGGATCTGTCACATTCAGACTGAAAGACTCAAGACATTTCAGGGCCATCTGGTGTGTGGTGGAGACACCAGCTGGAGGGACACAGGACAATGTCGGCCTGTGGGAAAATGGCAGGAGTCACGGCGTGAGTTCTCTGAGTCAAGCGACGTTTCACCGCCTCGGCAAGACGTCCAGGCGACACGGCGCGCTAACAGGCGGCGCCGGTGAAGCTGCTGTTTGAGGCTGAGGGGGGAGGAAAGGCGCATTTCATCAGAAAACAAAGAAGAAAAGGTGGCTTTCATGGAGGAATGTTGAATCCTTCGAAGACGGATATGAGTTTCGATCCTGACCTCCCAAGTTGGGCAACGGTTCAAGAAATCGTTATTTATACACATTTTACAGTTCCGACCCCTGGGAGAAAGTCGTACCAGTTCACAGGCCTCTAATCCAGTTCATTTGCACTGATAACACCAAACGCATTCAATTCTGTCTGCAATTATTGCGCACACAGAGAGGATTGTGTGGAGGAGAATAATATAATGAGAATTACTAATAGCATAATGTAGATTGAAAGTGCACTTACACAGTCTGGCAAAGCCTAATGCAATCAAAATATGCTGTGAAGGGGGCTTGGGGGGTATTTTTTTTGTGGAGAAATATTAAGAATGAAACATCAATTACATCCACAAGTACAGTAAATGTTGCTTTACAGAGATTATCTGATTATTCATCCTGTTTATTCCTCCTACAGAGTTTGCTTGCCTTTCCCTCTCATTTTCAATGCATGGAGCAACAAATCCATGATTATGCTAACTAAGATGAGGGGAGGGGGGCTCTTATTCAGCATGGCTGCATTCACAAGCTTGTTGTTGAAACATAAGTGTTTTGGCAGCTGGATTCTGCCACTGCGGATACATACCCGTATCCACCAGTTTTCACATCCTCGCCGTGGCAACCAGACTGATTGCCTCACTGATGCATTGGCCCGCATAGGTTGCATGTGCTGTTGAGCTGTGTTGTCCAGGAAACGGGGACACCTAGGCAGGAAATGATTTGCATGTTGTTGAGCTGATCTACGGCCCTGGTGAGAAGTTCATTTGGATTATGAGCTTTTAAAGTCTATAGTTAGATGAAAAGATGTGGGAGCACAAACAATATTATGCATATACCTCCATGAAGTCAAGCATCCAGATACTTAGTCTTTGTTGAACTTCCAGAGAACTCCAAAGATGCAGAAACACTCTGATTAGTGATTTAGTACTAAATCACTAAATATGATTTAGTACTAAATCACATTAGTACTAAGTGGAACGTTGATCAACATATTTTTTGTGTGCTAGCTTGATAATTTTGGTGATGTCATTTGACAGAGCGTAATGTAAATTGCTTGTTTCATAATTGGTTACTATATTGTGTTTTTAAGACGTTAAGGACTTTAAACTCCATTGTTAATGTCAAGAAAACTAGACTTGTCTTGTCCAACACCTACACCCCCTTTTGGGGGAATGAGGACCTCATGATTTGAATATTAGACGGTGAAACTTCAATATTATAATGAGGAATTGTTATAAAGGTTGTCATTTTGGGCTTGTCTCCAATAAAAGTCCCTTTTCTTTAAAGATGTTCAATAATATTTGCAAATCAGTTGCTAGTAGCTGAGTTGTTTTACATCTACACTTGAAAACTGAAACAATACAGAACACAAAACCATTGTGAGCTTTCATTGGACCAAAAGCCCACAGGTTGCACAGACTCCCATTCAAACTGCTGGGTCTACTTTCTTTGGAAAGGGAGCAGGGCAGTTTGGGGGGAAATAAGTAATATTTGGTTAAATGTACCCTATCAAGAAGGTAAAAGCTTCTCAAAAGCTTAATGTTAGCTGCTGTTATTGTGGCCAGCGAAGCCGGTTTCAATGGGTTCATGCTATGGAATAAACCCTGACTCCAAATCAATGCCCTCAGACTCAATGGAAATGAGTCTGAGCCCCACATGGACGACACAAAACGCCCTCTGGTGAAAAGTTTTAGGATCTGAAGAGACAAAGATTGAGGAGAAAGTATGTCTGAAGGAGTCAGGGTAATGTTTCCATGTAAGATAGTTCTATCAATTGTCAAGCACAATGGTGGCAGCAGTCTTTCAATTGAACTAAGTGGATGTAATATTAAAGAAAAACAACAAGTCTCAAATTATTTTAATGTTCCGGGATTTTAAAAGACCTCAATCCTACTGAAAAAATTAGGACATTGTTTAACCCTCAAGGGATTTTAAGAGTCCGTGTCATCTGGACGAGTTTTTGACTGTGCAGTCCAGTGGGGTCACACACTTTTACCAGTTTTGTTTTGTGTGCTTTCTTGAACTGATGGTCTGACGGGACAATCTCACCCAGTCGTCCGAACGTGGCATCTGACCTGCTCCTCCTGAGCGCCTCGCTAAGACTCCGTGAGGGTTAAAAGTTAAGTTAGACATACAGAAGACATACAGGATGTCTTCTGTATGTCTAGCAGAAGACATACTGTTATATAAATATTCTTTTCTAATTCTTATCCTGACCAGAATTGCGTCAGAAGTTTGTTGTTGGCTACAGTTTGGGTCATTCAGGGGCCACATTTGAGCTTATGCAATGCATCTGAGGAGATTAGTCAGGTTTTCCCTCCTATTCATAGTCCAATAATGGTCTCAGTAGTTTTTTCTTAAACATGCAATTTTCAGTGTACTGCTTAAGCAATAGACAATTTCTCATGTCTTTTTTCCAAGGACAAAAAAGATACAGGGTTTGAGGTCTACGTATCCGAAAACAAGAGAAGCCAGAAGAAATAAAGGATCCTGGAAGAAAGATGTGAAGTTGTCCATCTTTTATCAACTCTGAGTAACATCAGCAGTGGTTGGGACATCAGTTCTCAAAAGAAAAGAAAAAATCTCACAGGAATTGAAAGCAATACACACAATGTCACTAATGAAAGAGATCTGGAAAGGTCAAAGCTCAGAGAGTGGCATAAGTACACAACCCATGGGCGGTCCTCACGGGAACCGGTGAATTTCCATCCCCACATAATCCACTTCCTGACAATTCCCTTCTGTTTTCAATCTGTATGATAAAGAGCTCTGGGGTAAGCAGAGTGAATGAAGGATTCTATCCCGAGATAAGGGACCGAGTGGAAAGCAGCGGGGAAGAAGAGCAGCTGCGCTCCTCAACACAGCCAGCTTGGAAGCTGAAGAAATTTTCATCCTTGCAAATATTGATTTCTGTCTGTGCTGCACTTTCCATCAATGCTTTAAACTCACACGCAATCCCAAACCACCGCCAGCTCTTCACGGCCTCGTTCGGTACCAGGCCAGCAGTGAATATGAGGTTCATTCACTCCGACCATAAACTTGTGGTGATTGTGGCAATTTACTGTATGTTTTTACTCCTTAAATACGGTTATTTTCTTTAACCAAACAATTACGAAATCACTTGAGTGAGGTGTGGACATAAGCAGTTGATCTATTTATTTATGTGTTGTAATCAAATATCATGTGAAACTTGTCCACTTAACTCTTTGTAGAATATTGTTACACGTTTGCCTCAAACTATCACAGAGCCAAGATGGCCGATGTCTGTCACCAATGCCTAATGCCGATTCAACACATACTACGGTCTTTTACGTTGGAAAGAGGACAGCATCACTCAGTAACAAAAATTCTTCCCCATTAGCTAAAAAATGGGTTTCACGTTAATAATATCACTTAAGTCTTGCCTCGTTCTCCAAAACCTAAGATAACGACCTGTTTTGTCTTGACAGCTGGATGTATGGTTACACATCTACTTCTCAAACAATCGACTTTTCCTGAAAAACTAAAACTCAAAACTCAAGTGACTTAATTCAGGTTACCTTGTTATTTTTGATCATCTTAAAAACATGATTGATTTTTTTTTTAAAATGCTGTTTTATGAGAGAAAATACCAATCGCCTGACACTGGAACTGTGTGATTCTAGTATATTATAGATGCATATCGTGTAAAACTGCAGAGAAACATTGCCAATATTATGTATAATTAGTGTTATTGATTTGCTCTTGGACAATGAAAAGAGACGACGCACCTGTTAATTTATTCCCCCTTCTAAAACCAGATGATACAATTTTTATTCAAAGTTATTCTGCTCCTGAGACATCTAGCTGTCACCAATTACCACACACAAGACACAGTGTAATACCGGAGCTGTCAAATGATCAAAGAAAACCCAGCACACAGTTTAAATTGTCTTACACTGAAATAGGCGTTTATTCCTCAGATTTCGGCTCAGATATTCATGATCCTACCAGTTTTCAGAGCTTATTCTGTCTCTCGGGTGAACAAGCAGCTACTCCTCCGGGGGATATTGGACCCATTTCTGTTCACGTTTGAAACTGGGACTTTTGATGCAGTTTAAGGCACAAAAACAGCAAGTCTGTGCTGATTTACCCAAGAGTTTTTAAACACAGATATATGTTGGTATTTCACTGTACACCGAGCTCAGGCTGTTACCTCTGTTCAAAGAAGATAACAAGGACCCTGGACCCTCCAGGGACCCTGACCAAGACTAAATGGGTGAAATTTATAGTGCCTTCACTTTCACACCAGTGCATTAGCAGAACAGATAGCCTAGCTGAAATACTAGACTTTATACAGAAAAAAGCCTAATGGCAAAGAAAAACTAACTCACTCATTTTGAGCAACTGTATACCCACTTAACAAATGATGTAGCTCAAAAATGTAAAATGGTTCATGACCCAGGCCATTACAGGCTTCACAAAAAAAAACAAAGACATTTTAATAAGTTTAATTTTAGCACAATACTGTCCTTATCAAGCCTGAATTTAAATTCTAAAATATGCGCACACGCGCGCGCGCGCGCAAAAAGACAGTTTGGCTCTTATCAGCCATCTTGGATTTGGAGGAAATTCACTTGCAGTTACAATGACTGGCCACTGAATGAACCTCAATGGAGGGAGGCAGTAGAGAGCACTCTCTGCTCTATGAATGTCCACCAGACAAACCAAAGCACTTTGAAGAAAAAGCCTTTTAAATAACTTCTCACAACAGTCACCACTATGAGCCAGAGGGTGCAACTTTAAATTGTTGCATACTTGGTTAATACAGAACATTTTAGAGTGGTTCAACCTCATAAAACATTAGTGTGAAGGATTTGTTGGAGTCGAATACCTTAGCTATAGCATTTGTTGGCACCGCAGCTTGATCCCTGTGTGAAAAGCCTTAGTATGTTTAACTGAAGATGTTTATTCAGTGGGTGAGGAGATTGAAATTTTTAAAAATGTTGCGGGTTAAATGAAGAGTAAACGAGGCCTCATACTGTATTAAAGTTAGGATTTTTCAACATATTTCAAAGTGAGGTCACCCCGCTTCAATAAAAAATATACAGCGTGTGTGTGTGTGGGGGGGGGATGAATTGAACAGTTCACATACGGGCAAGTTGAAATATTTTGTAAAACTAAAATCCGCAGCACGCAAACTGTACAACCGTCACATGTCAGTGACTCAACCTGATTCTACTTACACATCAAGAGAAATATGATCCAATTTCCTTTCTCAAAGTCTGATTAATTCAGCTTTGTCACATCTCCAGTTTCCTGCGTTACTCACTCCTCCGCGCACTGAATGAGACCGCACCATCTGGTACATGATGCTACCTCAGTGTCTGCACACAACAGAGATGTGCTCTTTGTCATCTATTGGAGCAGAAACTCGGTGGGTTTATAAATGCCGCCCAGATACAGGCCACCTTTTACAATTCCCGCCCCAACACCCCCCCAGCTGAAGAGCAGCGTCTGTTGACTGGTGTTGATGTTGGCCCATATTTGCCGGCGCCGTCGCTTCAGACAGCCTTTCATGTCAAATTCATTACACCTCTGAGGGCAGTTGTGCGTCACAACTTCTCAGGGGTGAGGCACTAAAGGAGGAGAGCTCTAAAAGTGCAACCCAAAGTGAGTTTTGCAATCACGTCATAAATGGCTCCCCCAGAAATGTTTAGAGAGGGGCTGCCGATGGAGTTTCTTGCAAAAAAAATAAAAAATGTAGGGTTTCATTACCCATAGCAGAACCAAACATTTATATACATCAAATAGAAAAAGACAGACACGTTTTTTTCTCATTGATTGAAGCTAAATAAGTTAGAATGAGAGAGAGAATATATCAGGCATTCATTTATGAATGTAATAATTAATTACTGCAACTTGTGACTTTGGCTGATCCATTTTGATGCTTATAATACCAAATAGTATAATTGTTAATTATGAAGGCAATGTGAAATGGTGGCTTTAGAACTTCTTCCATCAATTTCTATGCAACATCTCCCCATAACATGACAACAACGTCAACGTTTCTCTTTGACTAGTCCGCTTCCACAGTCTGTTGTCATGGTTTTTGTGACACGATAAGTAATGACGTACAGTTGTACGGTTGGTCACTAAATACTATAACAGTAAGACCAGGGCTCCGGCGCTTTGGGGGCCCCGAATGATGCTTTGTATTTTTTGTGAATGAATAAGGTCAGAATGCCTTAATTTAATGACTGGGCAAGAGGATTTTGGCGGTGTTGTTGAAAAACTGGCTGATTTGTTCTGGCAAACGTCCATCATGAATGCTTGATTATTATTGGTCAAAGTTGGACGTTTCTTACGCTTTGGGGCGGAGCCTCAGGGAGGGATTTCTCACGATGGTGGAACCAGCGTTAGCCTCTCCAGCTAGCAGCGGCGGGAGGAACTGTCCTACTGCTACAGGCCAAGGAATAGTTCAAGTGCCCTGACATGCAGCCAAAATCCAGTCGCCACAGAATAAACGTTTTGACCAGGTTTGGCTGTCAGAGGGGAAATACTCACCCTCACTTTGAGCTTGGTAAGGAAATAAACCTGATAACTAGAAAGATTCAGTTGATAAAAATTGGAAGAGGAAGGGAGACAGATGAAAAAATCTTAAAATGAAGAAGGATAAATAAATACAATATATATAGGATGAATAGACAATAGTGTCCAGTTTTTCTTCCTTAGGAATGTTTTGTCGAATATGTAGACATATTCAAGACGTTGAAGTACTTATTTAATAACTAGTAAATATATTTTGTTTGTAGTAATGATCTTCACATTGATTACAGAAGTCAATCGTTCTACAGAAAAATCATTATTTTAAAAAGAAAGCAGCGGTGCACCAATTGCAATTAAAATAAAAGAAAACCTGACTTGCAGATTTTTTTTTGTGTGTGCAAAATACAGCGAAAAAGTCACTAAGTAGGCAACCATAGGGTGACTGTTTGTAAACCCTGCAAATGGAGAGCTGACCTGGGGGGCAGGACTGTCCTTTGGTCCTCTCTCATGGCAGAGCAAAGGAGAACAGAGGCTGATTTTTAGAATTTTGTAGGTAGTTTACATACATACATATATATATATACTGTATATATGTGTGTGTGCATGTTATGCACAACTGTACAACCATGATTAAAAAGGGCCCACACATTGGCTCAAGCCCAGGGACCCACACTCTCCTAAGTCCGTCCCTGAGTAAGACTGTAAACATAGCTGAAAACTCTTGGTTGGAAATTGTAACTTCATTGTCCATGGAGATTGATAGCTCTGTTACCGTTTCATAAAAGTAAAAAATGCACAGTTGCACATGACTGCCCGTCGACTGTTCTGCGTCGGATGAAGTATGTTGGAGCCTTGGCAACTGGTGGAAAGATATGGACCTTTCATAAACTAATACCAGAACCATCCTTAAGAAAATCAGCTGTACAGCTACTACTTGTAATATTTTACAGGAAGTACAGAATCAGTCTTAGAATAGATGACTGTAACAGTTTGTAGCTTTTGGGTGGGTTTTTGTACCAAGGCCTTGACTAGAGATACTGCCACTTCACATCTTTTTATTTTTGTAGTGTTTAAAATTCCTCTTCTGTGTTACTCCACACTAACTCCTTATATTCAATTTAGGTGGAGAGAATGCTGAAAACATGGAATCTATTTGCATATAAAAAAAAAACAAAACAAGATGACGGTTTTTGTTTTTTTTTCTCCCCTCCACCAATTTAATATTCCCTCGCTGCTGTTCAAGCCTCACCAGTTTCGACTCATTTGCATAACAACAAGTGCCGCGTTTGTGCTTCTAGATTTCCAAGGTTCTTGAGAGCAATCGGAATAATTTGGAGTAATTTCCATTCTCAGTTTGG
This sequence comes from Alfaro cultratus, assembly GCA_903066825.1. Classification (NCBI taxonomy): domain Eukaryota; kingdom Metazoa; phylum Chordata; class Actinopteri; order Cyprinodontiformes; family Poeciliidae; genus Alfaro; species Alfaro cultratus. The sequence continues at coordinate 11,447 of CAEFZX010015805.1, read as the reverse complement.
AAATTCTCAGACACTCTTGTGTTTTTGCCTTATGCCTAGATATGACGGCACTTCAGCGTTATCGCCGTCTGAGAGAGAACACGGCGGATAAGCAGACGACGGTTATTGGGAAACTGCGGCCAAGGCGTCAGTTTGTGTTACTGTGGATATTTTCTAAGATGTATTATCAAAGTTTAGAGAAGGGAAAAAAAGGTGTCAGCCACTGAAATCTGAGTGGCTGGTTTCAGCGTTTGTTTTGTTAATTTGAAAGGAAATACCTGACACTTCCTTTCAATTTAATTAAGTAAAAATACATATTTGCTTAGTTGTATTTAAAAGAACAACAATCACGTTGCATTTTAGAAGCATTCCAGCACTAGACAAAGATTTGTTAACATCTGTTAATTCAGATCTCCACATCCTCCATTTACTCAACTGCTGGAAATTTTTTTTTTCCTTCTTTTGCCTCCCTTCCCATCTTCTTTTTCCTCTGCTGTCATACAAATAAGTTGAGGCAGATGCTTAAGACTATAAATGTAGCTAAAGCTTCTGCAAACTAAGTGAAAAGTACGGCAAACACTGTCTAATGCTGCTGCATTATACACTGTGACATTATAGGCATGGAAATCTTGTCCTTTATTTATTTATTTATTTCTGTGTGGAAATAAATCTGCGACTGGTGCAATCCGTGACCCTAGAACAAGAACACAAACTTTTAACCAAAGCAATCGAGGTCAAGACTGGGCCTGAACCTCCAAATGGACGTTAACTCGGTAGCCGTCTCACCCGCTGTTGCATTTGTTTAAAGTTGCTTCTTGGCAAATAAAATTCAGGAGACAGAAGATTTAAAATAAACCATCCGGTGGTGATTATAAAGGACTGGACTCTGGATTTTGCTGCTAATGAAGCGTTATTTACTGACGGTGGATGGGGGGGGTGGACACGTTTTAAATTTGCGCCTGAGATTTTTTTTTCTTGTAACTGTTAAGGGTAGGTTTTAGGCAATAAATAGGGAGTGTGTGAATTAACAAGTAAAGTCCTTTTTCTTTTTGTCTCTGTAAAGATTTCAAGCCCTTTTCTGTGAATATCTATAGTCCTAAACGATGCCTTCAGGGAATGGTTAGGGGAACAGTTTTCCCAAAAACCATTACAGTGAGGAGCCCTCAAAACCTTTTGTTAAAGTTTTTGTGGCACTGGTGTAGTGATTAATATATATTCACAGGAGATGGACAAGAAGAAGGAAAATACGTATAGTCTGGGGACAGGGAATCAAACCGGGGACAACTGCGTTGGGACATCTGCTCTACTAAACTGCTTGGTGAGTTTGTGCCCTTAAAACATGTAAAAGAAAAATTAAAAAAAAATCTGATTTTCATCTTATACGACTCCCAAAGAACGTACAACTGACAAACATTGACTGATAAAGGGACGGTCGGAGTGGAAACACAAAATCTGTTTCTCGGTTCCAATGAGAAGGGCTTATTTTAAGCCAGCGATGGAAAAGCTGTGGGGAAAAAGATTTTTAAATCTAGTTCGGAGGTCTTCACCTCTGTTGTGATCTAATGCAGCAGTGCACCTCTGCCGCATTTTTCACGCTGCTTACGTTTGATTACTGCTGCATAATGAATGGAATCAATTCCAGTTGGGGCGTTGAATCACCTGCAATTAATCTATTGATTGACTCTTCTGATCTAGGTAATTGATTATGTTATCCCCACGCTCTGATCGTATTATAATTTCCTCCAAAATCTTTTGCGGACAGGGAGATTCGGTGGCCGCTGCCATCCTGGAGGGAAAGCCATTCGTCTGGCGGGATCCAAAGTGGAACGTATTTAAAATGAGTGTAGGAATGTCACTCAAGTTATTGCTCAGCATTTACGTGGATTAGGTCTTTAAAAATGTTCTTATGTGATTTCTAAGATGACTCGATATAAAGGAAGCAGAAAACGACCATCTGTTTCTGTGTGATCACAAGGTCGCCGAAGGGTTCTCTGCTTTTTGTTTCGTAGAGCACAAATCTGTTTCACCCAGATATTAGAACAGGAAGGACAGATTTAGTTAGTTAGTGTTGCTGATGGTTACTGGAAAAACAGTCAATTTGACTTCTAATTAATTTAGGAGAGAGGAACTAAAACTAATCGTCACTCCTGATGTTAAGTCAGTGCGGTTGGCATGAGCAGAAACTCATCTTCAAGTTGCTTATTGTTCAATCAAGAGGCTATAAGGCTCATCAAATGAATCTTTGTCTATTAAATGCATAGAACTGTTTTTTGTTCACATTAATCACTCGTTGATTTAATTTCCTTAGGAAATTGATTTTTACTTTAGACTGTGTGCATGCTTTCCATTTGCCATGCTTTCAATAAATCCATTAACAGTTTGGAAATGCCGGATGGGACTACTTGTTGTTTAAAAGCTGGGTGTTTTTTTTAACTAAAGTAGACTAGTAATAAATAACAAGAGATCAGTTTCAAAAGAGACCAATCTGACGATTAGTGTAGATAAATGCAGCGAGATTCGCTGTTAATGTGAAGAGCTGGTTGAGTTTGATGTGAGTTAATGATGTGACAACCTCTTACTATTATGTAAACATCTACTTTTTTTAGTTTTGCACTCCCTCGTCAATAAATAGCTGGAGTGTTGCCTTGATTCTTTCGTGTTTGAGAAATCCTTTACTCTCCATGGCAACCACTCAGCTGTGGACAAAATTCCCTTTCGTAGCTTCAGTTCCCAAGTTTCCAAAATACAGTGCAGCCCTTCCCTGCGGCTTCGCCACTCGGCTCCTTCAGACTAGCCGGGAGCATTTAGCAAACACCCGGTGGAACTGCACATCTGCTGAGCTCATTATACAAGCTACTGTAGTGAAACTCTGGTAAAAATGTTGTTAAAGGGTTAATAGAGGAGCCATGTTGTGACGACTTCCTGAAGGCAGAGTTTCAGAAACACCAGGAGCTTCTTAAAGAGACAGATGCCCAATTTCAAGGCGTTGAATTACAAAATCAAATTCCTTTTAAATCATATTTGATATATATGTAGCATTTTTCTTTGTTTATTTAGAAAAAAAAAAAGTTTTGTGTTTCTATTGTTTATGTTTATCATGTTAATATGCCTTTTGAAGTACTTTGCACCGTTAAATTATGAAGTCAAATTTCTTTTAATTCATATTTGTGCAGGTTTTTTTTTTATAACTGAAGGTTACATAGTTACTTGGTTATACTAGAAAATTATTCCAGGGGCAGGAAAATACATAACACTGACCTTTTAACAAATGGGTTTAGAAGCAGGAAGTGTTCCTTGGTATCACCTTGCCACTCCTGCTGCCCTGCCAGGGTGTTTGTAATGATGTTTGGATGTCAACAGGGAAAAAATCAGCAGTGAAAAATGGGAACCAAGGAGTTTAAAACACCGATGAGGAGTTTCACATGTTGGTGTGAAAAGAGCCAAAAGAAATAAAAAAGAGAGAATGTTTTGTGCTAAACCTTGTGCAACTACATGACTCACTGTTACTGTGCCGAATATTTCAAACACATTCAGTCAAAAAGCTTACGCACTTGGTCTGAACCTCCACAGGTCAAAACAGTTGAGATTTGCGGCACGTTTCGTTTCCAGAAACCCTCGGCACCTTTCTTTCTGCCTTTCTCTCTGTCGTGTGATTTCCAAAACCTTCCACCGCTTTGAACACAGTTTAGATCTTGTTATGGAAATGCCGCCGCTCAGATATGCGCAGCGCCTCTGGTTTTCAATGAGCTACAAGACATTCCTTCGCAAAAACACCGCAGCTGAATAATTAAAGAGCACTATTTTGTGTTAATGCGTCTAATTATCATGTTGTCATGATGACATAAATAATTCATTGTTTTCTTTTATCGAAACAATCTACAATTCATATCCACTCGTTCATTTATTTATTTACTTATTTTAATAGTTCACACTCCTCCAGAGAAGTTTCTCCAGACTGAAAAGCTCTTAAACGACGACAGGCACCTGGTGCCCTTTGCAGATTCATCCCAAAAAGCCTCATATATTCCTAGAAGTTTCATAAAAGACCCCCCCATGTTCATCTGATTGCTTCTTGGAACTCAGAAGAAAGAAAAGAAAGGGAAGATTATATTGAGGCTGTTACATAATGTAGTTTCCTTGTTCCCTCACTGACAGCAGGACTCAGAGCATATAAATGTTTAACATGAGCCATGAAATAACCATTTTTCCTCACTAATTAGGATGCCACTTCAGTGCCACTTTCCTCGTCTATTTGTCTCCCGTCTCTGCAAATTTCTCCCAAGCAATCTGGTCAGTCAGGATGACAGCAGAGAGGACGCCAAGATAAAAGCACCATTAATTAGCTTAGAAAATAAAATCACTTGTAGCATTTAGTCCTCCTTGAAAATGCATCGCACACCGAGAAGCGATAAACAGGGGCGAGAAATAAATGGATGTCTGATGCGTCACAAGATGGTGGGAACGGAGGAAAGAAAGAAAGAAATAAGGACGGAGAAAAGAAGGGGGAAAAAAATGCTGCCCAGGTCCATTTACGGGTTTGGGCCAAACGCTCCTCAAGATTTTGCCCTAATGATTTTTGTTGTGAGCAGTGGTGCGCACTATATTGACTAACTGCGTCCAGTAGAGGAGGGCGGATCGATCCAAAATATTGACCTTATCGATACCAAAGTATATATATTAGTATCATATCGCAACTGGTGGTAAGATCGATACTTTAGTCTCAGATTAAATCTTGAAATTGTATTTTACTTGTGCTTATGTCATTCAACTCTACTCTTTTGATTTGCTCTTTCTTAGAAAAAAATAGATGTTTTGTGTTTCTGTTGTTTCAGTTCAATATGTTAACATCTCAAATTATTTTGTAGACATCTTATAAGCGTTACATTGCAAAGTCAAACTTCTTCTAAGTCATATTTGATAATATGGAGCCTTTTTATAACAGCTGGAGGTAACATAGTTACTGGGTTGTGCCATAAAAAGACATTATGTCTCTGGAAAATATATAATACTGCCCCTTTAAGTAAGGGATGATGATGTGGGACTGTTTCTCTTCCAAAGTTTGTGAGAAATTGTGCAATTTCTAACAGACTTATGTCCATGTGATCATCCATCCAACACCCTTTGTCCCTGGTGGGGTCAGGAGGTGCTGGTCCATCTCCAGCTACGTTCTGGGCGAGAGGCGGGGTCACCCTGGACAGGTCGCCAGTCTGCCGCAGTCCATGTGATCATTTGGGAGGATTTTTAAATGAGGTGAGAATACGTTTGCACAAAGTTGTCCAACTCTACCTAAATGCACCATGTATAAGTCCAAACAAGATTATTTCCTTCAATGTAGAATTAAATATCCTGTTTGTAGTCAGGATGTGCTACTAGCTAAATGTAAATGTCTTGTTAGCATAATGGGGGGAAAAAAACATGAAAAGATTTATTTATTTATATTTATACATTTTAATCAAGTATCTGTGTCAGATTTACAAACCTCATGAAACCATTAGTCATATTTTGATTCAGAGCGTCCTTTTATTCTCTGTATCACAACAATGTTTTTCAGCGCAGCGTTAAGAAACCTGAACAGGGCAACAGTTTTCTTGTCATAATAGCTTTGAAATGGCCATCATAAACCATTTAGGTTTAGAAAGCAGGACACTGGAGCGGCTAAGAGGTTTCACAGAGAGATCGATGTGAACATGACAACGACGCGGCTTAATTCGAGCAACGAGAGAGACGCATTTTACTGAAGTGGGCTGTCCAACATCTCAGGAGGGCAAAAAGGTCAGAACAGATTCTACATGAAATGAAACCAAACGGTGAAGCTGATTGTAAGGTTGCTGCTCAACAACTCAGCTTCTTGGGTTAAAAATGCATTTGCTTAAAAAAAAACAACAAAAGGGAAAACAACTGCATCCTGCTCCGTCTTGTGTTGTATGTCTAGGTGACAGAAGGGAGAAAACAAAAGAAAAATTGTATATGTCATAACAAATATGAAAGCTGAATGACTGTGAAAATGTAACGATTCACTTTCTGCTTTGAAAGGCTGCTAATACAGGGCAGAAGGCAGCTTGTAGCTGTGCTGCAGTGGCCCCAATGCCCTCACATCCCATTTCTTTTCAAATATTGTTGTGTATATGCTTCATTAATCTTTACTGCACCAACAGCACTTTCATAAGGTCAGTTTGCGTGATATTTACATTCTCTCCGTTTGTTAAGAAAATCCAAACAATACGGTTAACTGTTTAATCAGAGTGATGTTGGTATTATATTACAGCTGAACCTGCCTTTGACCTCCACACATTTCGATCCACATCAGGACTTTGTATCGACTTCCATTGGTCAAATGGCACCATCAAAATCATAAAGCAAAGACACGTTAATCAATATTCTAGTTACTGCTAATCAAAGGCAAGGCTACTCAGAAAGCTTTAATCTTGATTTAAAGTGTTTCTGTTATTAGTAGCTGCTTTTATGGCTAACCCAGACGTTTTCCCTAACTCTAACTCTACCTAGTCTATTCCTAACCCTAACCTTAAACTTAATTTACACTAAACCTCTACCTAACCTCTAACCTCAAACGTATTAAGACTTGGCTTTGGTGAGGCCCACTGGTCTTCAAAAGGCTAGGAGGAAGTTAGAAATTGTTCAGCATAGGATAGCTAAACAAGTGCACACATATATTCTAGCTAACCAAAGAAAATGTCTGCCGTATGTATCTAGTACGTCTTCCTGCTGTGCATACTGGACTCCAGTGTACCATTATCATTGAAACTGCATTGAACAACAACAACAAAAAAAAACAAAAAAAACAGATTTAACACATTCGTCCACATTCAGAGCAAAACAAATGGAAACTTCAGGTTTCCTTCACATCTTGCAGCTGGCGCTACTTCGGTGAGATCTTCAGCCTGTGCTCTCACCTTCAGCTATTTCCACTCCTCCAGCCCCCAAAGTCCCAATCCAAATCCCAGGCAGCATAATCTTATCCCCCACTCTGATGTACTTCCATTTATCCCCAGCCTTGTGCCGCTGCCAGCTCAGTCCTGTGTCGGGGAGAAAGAAGAAAGAGGATTTCTTCTGCTTTTGCCTTGCCGGGGCACTTCACTGAGGTTGTAAGTCCGCATCGCTTCGGAGCGCCGCCCAGGCGGCTCAGTGTCACCCCTGCAGCGCGTCGACACACAATGGCCGCCCGCCTGTTATCACGCCACTTGCAGCCCGGCTTCACCTGAATGACTCGAGAGGCGGGAATAAATTCATGCACAACGTCAGCAACTTGAACGTACATGCAATGTCGGTGTTTCAAAACCCGGCAACTGTCTTCAAAAAGAAGAGTGTATTGCTTTTATGACAGGTTTTTTTCTTTAAATACCGTGCAATTCACACCTACTGGCGACCTTGGGAAAGGTGCGTAATAAAACTGCGGTACCAAATTTTTTCTATCTGGGGAAAAAGTCACATAACAGAAACTATTGTGGGGGTTTTTTCTTCCCAAAGAAATCACACATATTTGTAGAGTTTAGATTTATGGCCTGAGCCCAACTCAAACCTTCACATGGCTCATCAGACACAAAGTTATAATTCCTCTGCTGTCGTCCATCCAAGGCTTAAAGTCCACTGAAAACCTGTGGGGATGTAGAGAAGAGAGGAAAAATATGGAGAAGTTGCACAATGGCAATGGTGAAAGTGTTTTCTCTCTGTAGTCTCTAACTTTAAAAAATGTAAAATGTTACAGGAAAAGACAGAGTTCTGTCCTACTGGCAAAAACAGCAGCTGCATTTCTATTAATCATGAAATTGCGCACATTGAAATTGCGAAAATAAATTTACTCAAAGGAAATTAACGTTTTTCGATTTTAAAAAAGTTTTGCACTAGGATGAGACGGGTTTTTTCAGCCGTATGGAAACACTACTTTCACATCAGACGAGTCACGTGATCAACAGCCAGCTGTTCCTACTGGCAAAAAGGACGAAGAAGACGACAGGAAGTGGTAGTGGTTGTTTTGTTGTTGTTGTTGTTTTGTTTTTCAGAGAATGTGCTGGTGGTTTCACCGGACGTCTCACAGCATCGCGCAGTTCACAAAAAATTGCGTGTCAATTCAACGCGTTGAATCTCAACTACAATTTCCTCAAAACGCCGCAAACGTAGCCGCTCTCAAGCATACACGGTTGGTCAAACAAAGTTACTCATGTGTGATTTTAAGTTCATTTCTTATTTAGTGGAGTCACTGTAATTTCGAAATAGTTTTTTCCAACATTGGCAGAATATTTGTGTGCATTTATAATAGAAACTCAGCTGCTGCCATACTGAGGTCAAAATAACTAATTTCTTTACACCCAACACACTCGTATATCTGCTCAATTAAAAAAAATGTGTTTTCCAAATCTTTTTATTGTGAGATTATCGCAGTTATAATCCAAAGATTAATTTAGTTTAGCCTTCTGTATTGCTTCTCACATGGGTGCCAATCACTGGAGCCGTATTCAAATGAGATTTACTGTAAATGCAGCAGAAGTAATTATGTGCTTCAGTTACATTATGTCCTTTATTTAGCAGAGAAGATCCCCATGAAATCCCTACCTCTCAAAAGTCTTATGCAAGACAACGTCAGAGTTTGTGTTTGTCGCCGTAGCTTCACGTAACAACAACAACAAAAGCATCTCCAGAGCACATTACCTCCACTTCAAGATTACGTAAAAAAAAAAAAAATGCAACAAGTTGCCTTCAGGGCAGACTATAAGAGACCCATGAAGGTTTGTGAAAACGCTTGCGTCTGAAAGCTGATGGTGTTTTGCAGCTCGTTTTGTGAGCATGGCACATGAAAAGGAAAAGCAGTTTCACCCCCTCCGAGTAAAAACCCTTGGAACATTTAAAAAGGTTTCTATTCGTAGATTCTGCACTTCAGAAGGGTTTCAGCCACGTATGATAAGAGACGGCAAATGGAAGTAACTATTTTACCTAGTGTTTTTTTTTTTTTCAAAGAAAAGCATTGAATGTTTTTTTTTTTATCCCTCGCTGTGTAGAAGAGCAGCCTTTTTAATAGTTCAATGTCAACTCTGTTTGTTAGGAGTTAACCATGGGGAAAATGTATGCCTGCCACATGTATTGGATTTAGTTTTGGAAAATTTGAAAAACAGTCAATCACCTCCATTTTACAGTTCCTTTTGACTTTGTCTATCACATCGACACGCTTTAACAAATACTGAATTTTGTGGTTGATGCAGTTTTTGTCAATCGGATGGTTTTTCCAAGTTGTCATCTGTTTTCATTTTGGGAATTGTTTTGTGAAGTGTAGAACACCGTGAAAATGCTTTAAATCACTCATAATTCTTTTGTACTTTCCTTTCAGTGAACCAGACTTTGCAATTCTCCAGGCTCTCCAAAAAGCCAGTTAAAGTTTTCCATTTTTCATCCAGTCTTTGTACCTGACCGTGGCAACATGAGACAGTAGTTATTGGGACAAAATGCCAAAGAAAAGGTGTTAGGTGTACAATCTATTGACATTAGGGATGGTAAGAAAAAAAAGAAAAATCTACAAGCAAGAACCTGTTCTGGGTTCTACAGAGGCTCAAAGCTGAAGTTTTTATATAAATGCATTTGAGGAATCACCTTTTTGGTGAACAAGTACTATTTTTCCATGTGTCAGACTGTGTTACCTTTAATATCTCCCATAAACTCAACCAGTGGAAAAGAAACAAGATTGTGTTTCTGTGATTTGTTAGGAACACGATTCCTAAAGCGTCTGTCACAATCTCTTATTTTGCTACAAACACTGGCTTATTCAGAACCACTTTCCAACTGGGCCCAAACATGAAGAAATTAAGTGCAATTTTCATGTCACTTACAATCAGAATGGGGTATTTCTTTTCTTCTTTTGAAGGAATTACACCAGACTAAAGACGAAGTGAGTTATATTGCTGGGACCTTTTCTTATTTTTTCAATTTAGCAAAGTTATGTTCATGGGCTTCAATTTTATTTTCAACAAGTTAGGTTTCAATAATAGAAGTCGTATCTTCTTGGTTAGCTTAAACCAGGTGAGGTCCATAAAACAACAAACCACTTTTCCTCTAGGAAACAACACAGTAGAAAACAGACTAACCTGAATTAGAGTGAACTTGGACACTGATTTGATTCACAAAAATCCTCCCTTGATATTTCATGGGAACTGGACCATATATATTCATCTTGATAAATCTTTTGTAAAGTTCCTAATTTGTCATTGTGACTAGTAAAACCAAACGTTTCATGCGATCTCTTAACAACAGCTCAGAAAAATAGTTTGGGGCGTCTCTCTTGTAGCAGAACTTGGTTCCAGCTCTTTTCACCCTCTAAGAGTCTCAAGGTGGATTGAGATGCTCAGAAAGCCGAGTATTCGCACGTTGCAGTCACGGCGTTTTCAGCGACATGCGGCACGGCGCAGGTTTTCAGTGACATAGCATCCCGGTGTCACCTGCAGCCCCACCAGTTTGCACGATTGCCCTTCCCACAGAACATCCTGTTCACGGCGCAGACGCCTCTCGACACGCGTTCAACGTGCGAGCTGCATCGCAAACACGCGGCCTGCGGGGCCGTTGCGTCACGGTCGAGTCAGCACCGGGTCTGGATGCGTAAAAGTGTAAAAAGGTTCACGTCAGTGTGGTCGTCCTTCTGTGGCGGCAGGTGTTAACGCTGTGAAGTCATTTGAGCTTTCTGAAGTTATTTTTTCTTTTTTTTCCATTTTGTGAGGAGAGTTTAGAAGAGGGGTGGGAGATATGAAGTTAAAGTTTTTTTTTAATAAGGGGGGAAGGAGAGGGGGAAGACAAATACTTTTAAGAAAATGTATCCCGATGAATGATAAACGATACCCAGCCTTAGCACAGCTGGAGCTCTTTGTTGTCTTCTAGATATTTGTGTAACCCAGTCCAAAATAAAAGTATTTTGTATTGAGTTAAGTTCATGGAAAGAGTAATAATTTAGAATGTGTTAAGCATGTTTGCTTAAATATGTAAAAATTGTTATAAATGTTAACAGAAAATTGTATTTAAAGGTACTTGAAGTAATATGGTATTATAAGTTAAAAGAATTAGGAAAAAATGTACTTAAAACCATTTTATAGAAAAGGGATCTCCATCATATTTTATTTTGAAGGGCTCATGTTTGTAAGAGGGAATCTGTTAGAGCAAAGCAACTTAACTGGCCCGTGGTTGGCTGAGAGACAGGGAGTAACGCCAGAGAGGACCGCGCTGAAAAAACGTGGCGGAGTTACTAAAGAACGAGTGTTTTTGTAGATATTTAGGCTTTCAACTCGACAGTCTGTTAATAGATATCGACTCTACACTTTTATTTACAGCTACTGTGATAATTTCAGACCGGAATTCACTGTATAGTAGGTGGAAAGTCATATGTAATGCTCGCTAATGCACTAGCATTCATTAGCACAGTGAATGGACATTAAGTACTGTGAGCTAACTCGGCTAACAGAAGACTTAACTGAGGTTTC
>CAEFZX010015804.1:0-52822 GCA_903066825.1 Alfaro cultratus | reverse complement strand
ACCATGAGTTTCTCCCCTTTTATGCCCATAGCAGCCAATGACACAGTGGTATTCCTTGCAGCATGAGATGGTGCATTGTCATACATGAAGATGATTTTACTAAGGAAGGTACAGCTCTTCTTTTTGAACCAGGAAAGAAAGTGATCAGTCAGAAAGTCCATATACTTTGCTGTGGTCATTTCCACACCTTCTTAATCCGATGAATTTGTCTAACAGAAACCTTCCTCATTATGCCTTTATCTGTACAAACCCATCTTTGTTCTGAATCAGCCACAAATCTCTTCACAGTACGATAACGCTTCAGTTTTAGTTAAATATCTAATGTTTTCATACCTTGTCATACAGTGCTACACTATCTGATGATTTTCATCAGCAGAAAGATCCTTTCTCTTTCCCATATTGCTTGAAACCTGTGGCCTGATTAATAATGTGGAACATCCTTCTTAAGTAGATTTCTTTTAATTGAGCTCACCAGACAAACTAATCAACCCAGCTCTCTGAAATTAAAGTGATTGATCCCTGACACACAATACCATCTATGAATTTAATAGCACAAAAAAAATCTTTATGACACTTAATTCCAATTTGCATAATAATTTGGAACACAGTGTATATTTGAGTTCATTCACGGCGCTCTGGCTTTGTCCGAGTGTGAAAACAAGTATTCTTGTCTAAACTGCCCTTAGGCTTTAGGGCAACCTTGCAAGGAAAAGCGAGTACAATCAGTGGATGGTGCAATGTCCAAACTTGTTTTAAACACTTTTGTTTAATCATTTTGTAGACAAACAAATGGCATCAGAACATTTTTATCACAACACACAACAGATCAGTTTTCTTGTTTAGGCCTTCATATCCAGAGATTTTTTTTTCATAAACAACACACTAAAACCATATATTTGTTGACATGTATCTTGGTTGGATAAAAGTACTTACAGTTCACAATAAAACTGCTCAATTGTTTTGGTAAACCCTTTTTAATCCTCTGAAATTCTCCTTGCCACCTTTTTGTGTTCTGTCCTTGTTGTCCAGGCCTTTCTCACTGCTCTGTTTCAGCCAGATTATCCCAGTAAAGCTCTTTAATGTAATCTTGTTACATTTCATTTTTACCAGAGTTTATAATTGACCGCTTAATATTTCTGATGCCTCTTCTATTACAGGAGTCAGATCCCATTTAATCCTCAGCTTGGTGAGAACCACCAGGGGTGAGGAGTGACCTTGTGACCTACCTCTGCTTATTATTCGAACACCGAGAATCAGGATTCAATGTGAGTGTAGTTGACAACAATCAACAACTCTTTTGAGAACAACAGTGTGCGAGTCATTTCCCTGGTTCAGTAATGACTTCTTTTATTGTATCTTGGGTTTAGCAGCAGGTTTAAGCAAAACACTTTACTCTCCATATATCATAATCAGGATGTGGCAGAGGTTATTTATACTGTTCTCAATCCACTGTTTGGACTTCTTAATTTGGTGGTTAGTTCCCAAAGACTATCTTACGCTAATGTCGAGAAACATAATCACGTTAGTGCCAGGTCCATGTGTTTTAATTGCCAGTGGCTCGGTGGAGTTAGGGTTCAGACCATTTGGCTGTTGCTGTGAAATACTTCAGCAGTGACCAGAAACATTAACAAGGCAAGCAGACGAAGGAGAGGAGGAGATTTCAGACAGTTTAAATTCTTCAACTTGTAATCATCTGATTCAGTCTTTTCTGTTTAGGCCAGTGTTTAATTTTCCTTCTGCTGAATGTGTCTGGAAACAGTTGAGGAGGGAAATGACACATCTGTCAAAAGGCTTAAGGGTAGTTAATTCAAATACAGGTACAGCTCCATAAATTAGAAGTATTAAACAATAACTTTATTTAGGAAATTTCCTTCTGAAAGTAAAACTCATTTATCAAAATATTTATTGGACACTGACTGAAGTGATGTTTCCATTTGTCAGCTGTTTCCTTCTTGACTTAGGGGGCTTTGAAATTAAATTTCAGTTTTAATTTTACTGGTCTTATTTAATATTTTATTTAAAAAAAAACAAAAAAACAAAAAAACAGCACTTCAGGTTTTCATTAGATATAAGCCAAAACCCTGAAAATATATTAAATATGCCACATCACCTTGTGGGTCATAACACTGAGAGTGTGGCATTTTAAACTGGATTAGTGAAATAAATTAACTTTTCACCTGTTTTAATTTACCTTCTTTGCGGAGTGTCAAAAATGTGTGGGCCATAAAATCTAACTTCCCTATTAAAATCTTTCCTATTGGTCTTATTTACACAATATTTTGACAATATTTAACGTAATGAGAAGGTTTTATATAAAGAAAGATGATTCTTACCGATGTTTCAAATGAATTAGGTTTCAATTTGTTACAACTAGTTGCACATAATTACAGCTTTATGTGCTTCAGTGTTTTGAGAACATCATGCAAACTCACTACCATCATACAATTTAGCTTCCCTGTAAAACAGGACCAGCCTGTGGGAGTGCTGGAGCAACACAGAGTCATCCTAATTTTTTCAACTGCATGTTTGCTGACTGTAATAAAACTACAATAACTTTATAAAAGAACCTAAATAAACAAAGCTGTTGACCGTGTGTTTTCAGACTGGGAGCTTTCCAGAATCACTTTGTTTCTTTGTGAAATGCTGTGAACAGCCAAGGACAAAGTAAAATGAAAGAATGTTGTTCAGTTTTCATCCAGGGGAGGCATTATTCTCTGGAGCATTTGTCCCTGTTATGTTTAAAACTTAACTGCTGCCAAAAAGAGCACATTGTTTACAATATTCTTACACCATTCCAGCTGCAACAACTCCTCACCTTGAAGGAAAAAGCTGCTCTTTATGTTGCTGCAGTTATGTTGTTTTAAATAGTTTTCTCAACACAATACAGTAGACTCAGTATCTAGTTAGAATGGGGGGAGAAAAAAAGCTAATTGTTTCACATTTTTCCTGAGCGTCAATATCTGGACATGCGTTAAATGGATATGTAACATGGTTATTCTACTTACATTTATTCTTTTTACACTCTTATTCTTATTACATTTTATCCTGCAGATGCTCACATGTCTGAGGTAAAACAATTTTAATCCATGATTTTAACCCTTTCAGACAAATAAAGAAATCATTCATATATTGAGATTTTCTAGGCAAGGCAACTTTATTTATATAGCACCTTTCAGCCAAAGACAATTCAAAGTGCTTGTACAAGAGAGCCAGAAAACAACACACAAGAAGAAGATAGTAAAAAAACAAACAAACAAAAAAAACCCAACAATAATAATAATAAAGATCAAGCTGATTAAAAATAGACAAAGTACTGGAAACATCAAAATTTCAAATATAGTGAATGAGCAGAACCAAAAACCTAATAATAGGCAACTTCAAATAAGAAGGTTTTTAACCTTGTTTTAAATAAATTTAAGGTCGGGGCGCTCTTACAATGAGCAGGAAGCTTATTTCTGAGTGTCAGAGCATAAAAACTAAAAGCTGCTTCACCATGTTTAGACTTCTTCATCCACAAAAGAAGACTCAGTTTTTCTTAATTCAGCAGCACACACCCTAAGATTTCTTTTCACTTCTAATTTGTCTTTCTGGCAGGCCGCACATTGATTAGCTCCCTGCTCAAACCCTCTTAGGCCCGCATTGCCATTAACAGAGCCTCGTCGTGATTATCTGGGCTATTTTCACATTCGCTGCAATCACTCAGTGGAAGTGACAGGACGTGGCTCAACCTTACACAGCACTTGTCTAAACACTGAGGTCATTCAATCTTTGCTTATGTTTCATCCATCAGTAAGACATATGCTGCTTGCTGTGCATTCACACAACCACAAGACTGGCTGTAAAAATAATGTCATAAAATTGCAAGGTTACTGTAAGGCTGAAAACATGCATTTCTGAATTATTTTTAATATTATAGTGTGTAGCAATACATTAACTCCACCAGCGGGTGCCTGATGTTCAAAAGATAAGATGCAATGAAAAGAAACTTCAGCATTTTTTTTGGAATACTTGAAATCATTTTAAATGCAAATGTTTTGCAAATCACAAACTCGTTTACTAAGAATAGGTTTTCAGTGTAGAACCATCCGGTTTTGATGCTGGTCTATTTCTATGCATTTCAAATACTCTCAACTTAGGTTTCCATGAAAGAAAAAAAAAAGCTGAATATTTTTTCTTGCAGAAAGTGCTTGCATGAGCCTTAATAAGAACTAACTGTTTTCTAGTTTCAAATAATTTGCATTTTGCAGTCGGAAACTGTAGTTCAGTGACCCAGGCAGTCTAAACCTGTCTTCTAATATATGTGATTCCAATAATTTATAGGGGAAAAAAAAAAAACTACTTCCAATTGGCTGAGAAAATGATAAAATATTCACAGCTGGGAGTAACTCATCTCGTCAAAGCGGTGCACTCAGGAAAGATATAAGGAAAAACATAAAACGAAGTTTACAGAAATTATATAAACTTACCAGGAAGCTGACACTGTGAGAAAATTGCTCATTGGTTAAAACAACAGTCTAGCAAACCCAAACCACAGTTGTTTATGAAATACACTCAGGTTATCCCATTAAAGTGTATGACATATATCTACTGGAAAGTGTTTGTTGTCAGAGGATGTGAACTGTCAGAACTAAATGGTACAATTAGCTCCAGGAAATGTGTGCAGTAGTGGTGCAAAAGCCAAACAGCCACCAACTTACTATTTGATCTCAGATGAAACTCATAACATAAAGGCACAACAGTTGGAAAAAAAGAAATGACTTTTCACTGTGAACAGGAGGAAAATAAATGCAGGAGTGGGACTTTATTTTAATCAGCATGACTTTGAGTTGTTAGTTTACTTTTTTTTTCTCTCTCTCTCTTTTGGTGTTGAATTTGAAGTCACTACAAATCAAACCTTTAAATAGTTAAGTCATAGGTTTGATTAAATGTCAAACTGTGTATTTTTGTAAAGAAAATCTTGCGGAAAAGTGAAATAATAAACCCCCCCAACAGAATAGGAATTGCTTACCAAAACACAAGCCATTCATAAATCACAAACTTGGCTAAAATAGAAGCCAAGTTTAAGGAGTTGAAGAAAAGCTATTACTATTATGATTATTATTTTGTGGACGGTAACTCTACAGTGAAAAGCATATAGCATCATCTGTGATTGGCGGTACCCACAATAAACTTTTTTTGTAAACCTCGTGATTACAAAACATACCCACTTATAGGTATATCTATATTGATCTATAGGTATAGATCACCATAGTGATGGTCTTCCATTTTACAGAGAGAAGACCATCCCTCTGTAAACGGCTCTATCAGGTCTGTCTAATTATAGACCTGATAGCTTCTTTGTCTACCTAGCAACAGAGCTGGATGAGTTCTGATTGGTGGCCTGGCTTCCACCCAGTAAAAGATAAAGTCCAACACTTACTGACTGGTTAGTTTCCGTTTAATTATTTCTTTAGAAAATAATGTCATAAATATAATTTTGATAAAAAATACAACATTTATATTTGCATCATCATCAGTTTGATAGAAAAACATTTTTCCTTTTTTCTACAAGTTACTCAAAGCATTAATGNCATTAATGTTTTTACAACTGGGTAGTAATAGCCATCCTGAAAGCACTCTATCCACACAAAAAGGCAGCCTAAGAACTAATTTTATTCTTACTTGAAAATAAGAGTCTTTCACAAAACATATACAGTTTCAAATTTGGGGGCTAATTGTGATAGAATAGCAATAATTGCTTTTATTTCATTGGGTCAACTGAGGCTGGCAGCAACTGTAAAGCATTTGAATCATTTTGATGAAAAACACCATCATATTTTTAATATTTGGGGGATGTTGTTAGATTCCAATTCACTAGTGACACCACGCTGTTTTTAAGTAAATATCTATATTAAAAAAAGATCCTATCATCTTTAATAACTTTTGTATATAATAATGACTGTCACATGCCTTTTGATTTGTGTCAGAAAGGGCTTTGAAACGTAAGAGGAGCAGATGATTTGTGAACTTCAGCAGCAGTGTCCCTTGAATAAACCACAGGAACCCCCCCCCCAAAAAAAAACCCTTTCATTTGTGAATCTGTTATGCTCGGCTGGATTTTGTGTTTTAGGGAATCCGTTGACACAGGAGAATAACGAGTTTGTTGTCTTGTACAGGTGGAAAAGCTGGTGTATTATTTGTTTGCATGAAGTTCCGAACTACAGACAATT
The DNA here is from genome assembly GCA_903066825.1 of Alfaro cultratus. Taxonomy (NCBI): domain Eukaryota; kingdom Metazoa; phylum Chordata; class Actinopteri; order Cyprinodontiformes; family Poeciliidae; genus Alfaro; species Alfaro cultratus. The sequence goes on along the minus strand of CAEFZX010015804.1, from coordinate 46,613 downwards.
TCCTCTATCAGACATAAGCACTTTCTGCGCCACATCATGAGTCAAAGCTCCCCGTCTCTTACTGGAATATGCATGTACACCACGCTCTGCAATTGTGCAATTTTCTCCATATTAATCCCTCGCTGGAGAATTATTTTTGACATGCTCACTCAAAATTTTATGAAGCTCTTTTCAGCATCAAACATCCCAAGGACTGTGCAGCTTTTTTTCTTTTTCCTTTTTTTAAATAGCTTTACTTGATCTTGTACCTACAAACATATGGCAAGGTTGAACTGCAGCAGTGGCTCAAGTGACCTGCCTTAATGAGAGGAAAATGGAAAATTCTTTTAGCCTCAAGCTTAGGGTTCCATATATCTCATTTATAATGAATAATTAGGAGCGTCGGAGTTTTCGGGTTTTCAGACTTGTCAGAGGATGAATCTAACCAGAACATTTTTTTTTAAATCCTGTGGTTTTTGCTGCCTTTACTGTTTTTTTCCACCTGCCTGGGTGTTTGAATATTCTTTAATGGACGAAGAAATACCACGGTTTGGCGCTGGATATGTCTATAAATCCATTTTGCTCCATCGCCGACTCGCTGTTTGCTTACACTAGGCGTAATGAATCATTAATTCACCGCTGTCACTTTGCAGCCCACAGTCACTATAAGCAGAATTACCTCTCGATTCAGCAGAGAGGGGAGGCATCGCAGATATGGAGGCTCTCAAACCTTTTTGCATTTTGTTTCGGTCCTTACTGGAAACCAGGAATCTGTTTATGAGTTGAATTGATGAAGCTGTTACATCGCTCTGGCTGCTGCGAGTTGTTTTGACCATGCTTCACACTTTTGTAATCCTATTGTCTTTTATTATTGTGCAACCTTCTGCTCATTTTGTTTTCTTTTTTGTTGTATAGGCACTTTTTAGATCAAGTATTCATTTAAACTGAGTTTCAGTACTTTAAGAAATTACTTTTTTAGCCGAGGCGGGTAGAAGAGAAAATGCTGATTAAATTAATTTATATTTGCATAGAAGGTAAAAGAACATGGTGATGGTATGGTTGAAGTACTGTAGCTGAGAGCAATGTACAGTTGCTAAATGTTGCGTGGTTTGAAGTTACATTTGTAAATCACTGTTACATAGTCAAAAACAGGCAGTTGGTAATATACATAAATTACTTTATAACCGATGAAACAACTTGAAACAACAAGTCTCAAATAATTCTGTTAACTTCTTATTTTAACCCAGTTAAAAACCATGATGCAGACATTTCCGTGCAGCTTTCTGTATTTTCATGAAGGAAGTATCCTGCACAAACATGGGGTGAAATAAATTTCTGCTTGAAAGACACTCCTTGTAATCCTGTTAAACACCAAAGGAATGCTTCCAGCTCACTGCTAATGGTTTAAAGAAATATTGTGTTTTGAAGACCCTCGTGCTATTCTCTCTTGGTTTAGGGCTTTGCATTTAATATCGCTTTCATTGTCTGACATGTTTTTAAAACTGAGAAAGTTTCTGTAGAGGATTTTTAAAAAAAAACAGTCAGCAGACTGTTGTGTGAATGAAATGAACACATTCGTTCTTAAAGCTGCAGTAACTTTTCTAAAAAACAAAAAATATGAGACAGATAATCTGCTTCTCTATCTTCTCCCTGTGGTCCTGTTGCCATCTGCTAAAATGCATCACACATGGTCAGAAACAACCAATCAGAGCCAGGAGGATGGTCTTAGAGCAGTCAAACAGGTTTGTGTATGTGCTTCTTACACCCTCTACTGCACTGCATGTACACGCTCAAGATTGCTGGTATGCTGCATCGGTGCTAACGGCAGAGATACAATCCATATCTATAGGGAAACAGTTTATCCTTCGTCATCAATGGCTATGCTTACCACTACTGTAACGCAACAGAGACCAAAGAGGACAGTGTGAGCATGATTGAATGTGCTAAAACCTCCTCATGGCTCTGATTGGCTCAGTGATGCAAAAGAGAAGGTAAAGCAAATGTCTAAACCTCTGGTGGACAGTAGTTGTGAAAGAGTCTGTCAAGGGAATCAATACAGCTTCACCAATTACTGTTAGAGATGCACCATGCAGGCTTTTGCTCTTGTACATGATTCAGATTTTGCAATATGTTTTGCCTAAGAACTATAATGGATAAAAGAAATTAAAAAAAAAATAATCTAGGTTTGATGGAGCAAATAGGAAGTTTACAACAGAATATCGAGTTATTCCCATTTATGCACGTTTACTCCTAGCCTTTAATTGTTTTGTGTTGTAGTTAAAAAAGTGCATTAAGGTTCTGCTGTTTAATGTGTTTATACTCCTCTTGGTTTCTCTGCACTCTTTGAAAAATAATATTAATAATAATAAAAATTTAATTTATCTTGTTCTATCTGCCATCCGCCAGTCACAGCAGATCAAGAGGAAATTTGTTTGCTTACAATCTTTGAGCCACCTAATAGTTTTGTCTCCTGAAACATTCACTATGAATGTGCAATAAATAACTTTTTATGTACTTGCATGCTTATTAGTAACTACTTTGAACCAGTATATCACTTCTATTGAATTTTTTTATTTTTTATTTTTATTTTATCTGTGTCTCTCCTGAAGCTCCGGGGTTATTGAAGTTGTGTTCAAAGTGTTTCTGATCAAATGTTTTATCTGATTTAGTTGTTTTCCTTTCTCACTTTGACTCATCTGTCTGTTGTGGCTTACTTCTCTATATACTCCACCAGTGGGGAGTCCTTGATTTGCCTTTAAGTGTTTAGATCCTACTGTTTGCAAAGTATAAAAAGGTCAAACTACACAAATAATTTGGCAAAAACCAAGCAAATCGCCCAGAATGTTGTTCCCATGGTTATCCTAGCAAACGTATTATTCTTTCTAAGTAGATTCTTAGAAATTACAAACATTTTAGGATAATTTATATGTTTAATACTCTTCCCTTATAAAAGTTCCCCACAAGTCTAGTCAATGTATATTTTTGTTGAGACATCCAGTCGTATTCTCTGATTATGTAGAATCATGGGATACGTTTAAAAATTGCAATTTTTATTTGGAAGATTTTGTCGATGTCACAAAATCTTTTAGGGACTGCAACATAAAGGCTAGAAATTGCTTTTCCCTGGTGAATGACCTTCTTTATGTGAAGACTGAGAATATTTCTGAGTTGGCACGGGAACTCTGACAGTGCAGTAGGATTCGTCTGCGTATGGATAACTTTTTTTTGCGCCTTTTGGGACACAGCAATAAAGCCCTGTTTCTCCTAGCTAAATGGAAATGGAATGAGGTGCTGTGTTTGGGAGTCAGTGTTCTCCCATTTCTGATGACCGATGGTAGGAGAGAGATGAAAGACCCCAGTGTAAAAAGCCGTACCTCTGTTTCTTTCCTCCCTTCTTCCTCTCCTCCTTCTTCACCTAGCTGCCGTTCATCTTTTGAGTGTCATCAAAGAATGTAAGGGTTGGAGGGAGGGGGCCTCCCAGTCCAGTTTATGTCACAGCAAATAATTTCAGCCTCGTCTACCTTCCTTTTCTCCAGCCTATGTACATTTCTGTAATTCACCTTTCCTTTCCACTGGGATACTTTACCAAGGGAACCAACAAAATAACAACAAAGACAGGGTTGGCTGAGGGGAGCATATAAAAAAGGGGCTTTATTGTTGCTGAACTATTTTAGGTTTTGTTGTTATTTTGATGATGAAACCTTGAGTTACAGCTGGACTAAATAAGCTTAGGAATATTTCTTAATGTGCAGCCAGGATGCAGATGATTTAATAAGCAAGCTGTCCTCAAATATAAATATGGTTTAATGATAAGAAAATGAATGTCATACTTGTTTTTACACCAGTATTGCGTTGCACTTCAGAATCCCGTATAAAAACAGGAATGATATAAAGTCTGTAAAACTATTAAAATGAGGGAAAATTATGGAATTACAAATTAGTGTCAATTACAGCAAATAATCCAGATTTTGAGGCAGCAAACAGACGTAGATGATTACACTACCGGCACCATGTTTGACTGTCACTGTGATATTCTTTTTCTGGTTTTCCTACTCAGATGTCATTGGACATATGCCTTGAAAAAGGTTACGCATTAGTTTTCTCGGTCCATAGAATATTCTACTAAACGTATTGTTGATCATAAAGATGTTTTCTGGCTAGTGTGGGATGGGCCTTCGTATTCATTTTGGTCAGCAGTGCAAAAGCACAAAATCTCACCAAGTATTTTTGGTCTAGTTTCTAGTGTAGGTATCTCAGCACACTTGAGATAAGACAAAAAATAACTTAGAAGTAACCTTCAAGCAAGGTACAGGAGCTTGTTAAGTGAAAAAGTATTAGTTCCATTGGCATTTTTCCCATGTTAAACTCCCAGTGGAATTAGCCTTTTTCCATCAATTTTAATGACTTATTTACTTAAAACAATCTCTTACGTCTTGTTGAAAAGTTACTTGTCAGTTGGTTTTGTTTTATTTCGAGAGCACCAAGATATTTTCACTAGAAACTAGACAAAAAATATGTTCTAAGATTTTGTGTTTTTGCAGTTTTTATTGTTACATCATGAACACTGAACTTACTTGGTCCCACTGAGGTCTACAGTGTTGGGGATTTTGTTTTGGGCTCTTGTCTGGATGAGTCTGCATTGCTCTTGTAGATACTTGGGTGGAATGTTCAAAATCTTTCACATTTTCTCCATTTGTGGATCGTACCTCTCACTGTACCAAAACTCATTGATTGTACAGGACAGGCAGTGGTCAGTCTTGCATGTAGCTATTGGATTTGACCTAAGCTTTCCAAAGACTATTGTTAATCACATCTCATTGTCCACCATCCGTCTATCCATCCATCCATCCATCCATCCTGTTCACACCTCAGTGCCTCACACCTCTTCTTATGCAGTCGGTTCACACTCAGACCGTCTCTAATTGAGTTTTGGACAGCCAGCCAAGCCTCAAACGCTCCGTGAGAGATAAAAGAAATTTTGCATTACAACATCAAAGTGGTGCCTTCCCCCTCACACACATCCTCACACTATTTCTCTTCCACACTCACCAAAACATGATGAGATCAAATGAACATGTGAGGTCAGTGGAGCTCTGAAGGGTTAATGATCTGGAGACCATAATCTGATTTTTATTTATTTTTTATGTTTATTCATTCCCGGGGCTCATAACTACCCTCGACATGTGACTTATGCACCTCTGAGTATAACTCATGCAATTTACCCAACAACTTGTTTATTTAAAACACTTGCATGAGTGTGTTTGACATGGATCTGACTTGTCTTAATACAGAAGAGCCAATATTTCGCGCTGCTTGTTCAATCAGGATCAATAGCGTTAGACGTGCAGCAGGCTTCATTTTTAAAATGTGTTTCAGCCTGTCAGGTTTTGTGTAATTAAGGGGAGACTTAATTACACAAACATCAAAAACTCAATTTCATTTTAAAAAGTTGTGTATTTTTCTCAATGGATTTATTTAAGAATATCCAGTCGAGTGTGTATTTGTGGCATCGCTGTTTTCTGTTCAGACTCTGCTGCAGCTTTATGAGGAACTTCATATCAGTCATAACCCTGCGATCTATTGACTCAGCTAAATTAAGTTGGGGATTTATATGCTGGGAGGAGTGTTTTATTTATTTTATTTAAATGGTCATGAGTCATTTACATCTCAAAAGCCTCTCATCTCACATTCCATTCAGTTTAAAAGTTTCATGAACTCAGCAAGTCTTCCAAGCCGTGCAGAAGCTGTTTATTGCGTTCTCAACCATTACTCGTCTCGCTGCCACCGGAGCTGACCTCGATGCAGTAAAAATTCAAACTAATTTGTGGAACTGTGCTGTTTCTCATCGAAGGTGAAATCAGGGAGAGTGTACAGATCGTTAATCCTTTTTCTTGCGCACCTAATTGAATATTTCCGGTCCCTGTGTTTCTTCCACTTGGCATTACAGTAATTCAGTGCAATAGTGAGAAATATTTGTATATTACAAATCAAATAAACTGCTGTAAATTGCTTGAGACATCCATGCATTTTTTTTTTGTGTATAAAAGTGAAAACCAGTCTATATAAAAATCACATTTGTTAAATTTAGACGTTAGTCTGTTTTCCTCATTAGACAATCTGTTTTTTTTTCTTCTTCTTTGGATGAGCTCATTTATTTTTCATGCCCTTACTGTCATGTTCAGGGTAATGAAAGGGAGTTTTAGGGAGTGAGGTCTATCTGAACTATCATCAGGTAAGAAGTAAGATACCCAGTCCAGACACCCACTCTCTCTTTTATATTTAACAAATCATCAGTCAATCTAAAGTTCATGCATTTCTATCAAGTTTTTGTCGAATCTTAATCCCTGTGGAAATGTTGGACAAGATTCGACATGCCACTTTGACTGTTTACATATCCAGGCAGTTATTTTTATTTTTTTTACATAATTGCTGATGTATTTAACAACATAAGCAGACTGGCTGTTGTCATCTTGTAAAATTGACTGGAAAAAGCAGAGATATTGTCTCCATGTGGAATTAGATGCCTTTCAATAATTGCTAAGCTGAAAGTGGTTTGTTAAGGCCTAGCTGTTGTGTTGTCTTTCCATTTTCCCTGGAAATATTACACAATAATACTCAGCAACTGACAGTGGCAGATTATTTTCACCCTTTATGAGTTTTGTGATTATTTGTTGTGGTTAAATGTGGAAGCAGCAGTCAGAGATACTGTTCAAAGGTTTTTTTTGTCTTTTCTCCTGTTGCTCTTAAAATAATTCCAACACAAGAACAGACTCAGTTTTAAACATTCTGATTTTTGAAGATCATTTTTCTTCCTTTAAGCCTTGGAAAATTAAGCCCCATAGTTCATCCAATCTGTCCTTGATTTCATGCTGTCTGCTCTCCGACTCTGTCTTGTTTTCATCTGCACCCTTAAAGCCTCATGAGCTTTATCGGGGCTGCTTCGCTTCCATCTGTTTCCCAATCAATTTGATCTCATTTCCTGCCAATTGGTCCACCTCCATGGGTTAAGACTCATTTAATAGGAAGCGTTGCATGTTGAGATCATCAGCTGTAGTTATGGTGATGAGATCACCAACCTCTTTAGCTTTAGAGAAGCTTCTCTGGCTTTCAGTGTTAGAGATATTTTGAAATGTGTGCTTGCATTAAGAAAATGGTGGGCTTTAGCAGATGGCTCATCTAATTGAACAATTTAACAAAGAAGGAATTTAATGAGAAAAAACAGGGAGTCTGCAGGTCAGTCCTTTGTTAAGAGTTTCTGTAGTTTTCTTTTATCCATGTTTTTTTTTTTTTTCATTCTGGAGAAACCATCGAGAGACACTGCACCAAATTGTACATGTACAGTGACTCTTAATCTTCATGCATCTCTGTTAAAAGATCAAATATTTGACATCATAGTAAATCTTGTTTACTATACAGCATATTGTTACATGTATTATTGGAGAAAAGTAATCCATAGAGGGATGCTGCCAGTTGTTTTGACAAATTCAAATGGAGATGTCAAAATTTACACAGAAACATAAAGATAAAACCCCAGATAATCTATTTATACATTTAGACAGCAAAGAAAGTTGTTGTTGGCTTCGTAGCAACCTCCCTGATCAGTGTAAACTCAAAGTTGAATCTAAATCAAAAAGTATTTACAAAAAGTGCTCGATTAACGTCCTTTATTAAAGCAAGGTTGTTTGGACATTTCTTTAGCACATGAATTGTACACGATGTTCATCACATTATACATGTAAACACTTCTGAAAAGATTTATGAAGTTTCTTTTTTTTTTTTTCAGTCACAAAAACCCGGCCTCTCTGCAGGGGCGTGTGCGCTTTTGACAGCCATCGTAAAACAGACGAACCTCCCAGTCTTCCAAATATTCCTCCTTATTGTTTTATTGCCACTCTCTTAAACACTGTAAAATTTTATAATCATCTTACATTTATTTAAAACTACCCCAAGCATGGCGCCTTCCTGTTCTCTAGAGCAATCTGTTACCCACGTAGTATTTGCCATCTACATTCCCCATGCTGTCGGAGCTTCTGTCCTTATTCAAGTCCGCCTCTGAAGTTCAGCAAGGCAGAGGGGTTTACAGAACAATCCTCTGTGTCCTCACTGGAGTGACAGCGGAATATATTCTTTGCTCTCATGAATTTTAACATGTGCTTTGATTCACAAAGTGGAGTGTTGAACAGGAGGAGACAGAGCAGTTCTGCCGGTCGGCCAGCTGCACACATTATTAAACTCTCCCAATTTATATAAACTGGAAGAGACGCTGTGGAAAATCTTCTGGACTTCCAGCAATCCACGTTGCCTAGTTGAGTTCCTGTAATTTAAGCTAAGCTGTTCTGGCCCCCGGACTGCATGCAATTGAGTTTTCTGGTTGATATACATAAACCAATTAGCAGGATATCTCTTTTCCGTCTTTGTGGCTAGAAATCTATTTTGTACTTCCTTTGCATTAGCATTCAAAAACTTTCTTTTTTTTTTTTTTTTTAATGCACGATTATCTAGATCTAAACCATTCCAGAAAGTCTGCCTTCTATTTAGCAGGAAAAAAAAGTATATTGATTTTGTGTAATTGCTGTATGTTGTTCACAATGCAGAGCTGTGGTGTCTGCATGCTGTTCGTGGAGTAGCCGGTCTTATCAGCGGGAGCAGATGGAGAGCGTCCAAGTGAGAGGCTCAGTCTGGCTCCATGTATGTCATAAGTAAGAGGATGACCTTGGCTGAGTCTCAGCCTCAGTTCAGCTGTAAGAAACGCTCTGTTTCTGTCCTTTTCGTCCTGTCTTTCTGTTTGTGTCAGTGTTTTTACTTTACTCACACACAAACTGCTTTGCTCCTAAACGTTCCTACATGAATAGCTACAGCTAGAGACAAAATATACTCCTCCACTTTACCACACTAAGGTGCAAAGACTCTTCCTGTACATGCAGTCGATTAGAACAGTAGTTGCATTTTTTTTTTCTAACTGTAGAACTATTTTTATTGGTTATAAAAAATTACTTTTGTGCCTGAAATTTTTGTTCTATTCTTTTACTCCACAAGCAGACATGAATCAAAAGCAGTTTTTAGAGAATCAGTTCTTAGTAAGTCAAACAGTGAGCAAACGAGGATGTCAAGAGTTTTCCTGGTAGATTTATATTGTACTTAAGCTGGGCGAGATAACAGTCTCCATTTCGGAAGTAGAGAGATTTGAAGTTGTCGTGACTTTTGTGCTGTTTATGTTTAATATGAACAGTCCAGCCTCTCACATATGAGTTGTTGCAGCAATACTTTCTACCATGTTTTCTTTTACTGTGATAATGTGCAATAATTGCCAGTCTTCATTGATAACTTAGGGAAAAGAAGAACAGAAGATTCATTTTTCACTTTTCAGACATGAACTTTAATTCTGTGTAACAGAACATGATGGGCTATAACAGTCTATGTGATACTTAAATGTAGCAGAGCAAAGTATTTTGGTTGGAACTTTGGCACGAAATAGATTGAATGCAGAAAAAATCAAAAACCATTTTATCCATCCATCCATCCATCCATCCATCCATCCATCCATTTTCTAACACTCTTGTCTCTAGTGTGGTCGGGAGGGGTGCTGGTGCCTATGTCCAGCTAACGTTCGGGGCGAGAGGCGGGGTTAACCCTGGACAGGTCGCCAGTCCGTCGCAGAAAACTATTTAACCCTAAATTTAAAATCGCCACCTGGATATTTTTGCTTATTTTAATTGTCCGTACTTCTCTAAATGTCCTGTGAGTAAATATATTTGCCCGTTTATCCATAACAACTGGAACTTTCAATATCTAGCAAGTTATTTGTGCAATTTACCATCTATTAAAAGAACGCCCCTAATTTCACTCCCTGCTATTATGTTGATATTACTGTAATAATCCGATATTGGCTGAAAAGCGCATCGTCTCCCCTTTCAGAAATTGTTGGAATTTTTCAGATAGCGCAAAGTGTGGCGGAATTACGGTACTGCAAATATGACTGGCTCGCCAAATAGGGTTAATCTGGGCGATACAATTGACAAAAATATATCCTTTGATACATTTCCTAAACTTTTAGATGCTTTTTTCACAGACATGTTTCAACCCTACTTTCAAGGGTAGAGTGGGCACCCAATATACAGAGCTTGTTGTCCTCGACGTGACCGTTGTGAGTTCAATGACTGTCAGTGAAGGCCTCTATTGCCAAAATTATCTTAAAAAAAACAAAGAATAAAGTTGAGAAGTCTGAGGTTTTCTTCCTTAGAATAATTCATTATGAGACTGGGAATTAAAACTTTATGACGTCTTATCTCTCTGCTTTACACAAGACTTCTTCATATATACTGTATGACAAGTTACTGCTGTGTTTATCTGGGTAATAACCGTCTCATAACATTGTGGGAACGTCTTCGTCATTACTTGGATATGCCGTGTCATTTGATGCTCAGATCAAGTCTCAGTGCAGATTTAAAGTGGAAACTTGAAAACGGTAATTGTAGCGCTCAGTCCTCCTCACGGCTCACTCGAAAACGCCCCTGCAGACCCAGCTTAGCTTTAGAGCAGATAGGCCAAGCGAGGTTGTTAGCATTAAGATGAAGCACTCCATCCTGTTAGGATGCCTTAAAATAGGATGCAGCTGAGGAAATATTTAAATTCTACGTGGTCTCTTATTTGCCTGTGTGCAGCTAGAGTAAATGTCAGTAGTGGGGGAAAAAAAGATGCAAAAAGAATTGTAATAAATGCCATGTTGATGTCTTTTAGAACAAATATTTTACACGTTGACTTTTAGGATATAATTTGTATTTGCAACACAGAACATACAATGTTAATTTGCTTAATGTTTCTAAAGGTGTTTACATTATTTGAAAATTAGCATCAAGCCCCAACCTTCTCTGTCTTCCACTTCATATCCTTTTTTTCTCCATTTAAACCAGCTTCTACTTTTTTTAAAATTTTTATTAAATGTACTTTCAGTCTGGGAACAGCTCCATTACGTCTGATTATTTTTAATGGCAGGCTCATTCTTTTGTAGTGCATTCATATTTGTCTCTGAAGACTTGAAGACTGTCTTAATGAGCTCTCAAAAGGTCTCCTTCCTTAGCCCTTGGCTACATCCAGCTATGTGCAGCAGGCAACTCTAGTAGACCCAGACTATATAAGGCATGAGCACTTCCCAAGACATGAAGACATGCCATTCTTCCCTTTGACAGATATTATCCAGTGGGGAATGGTAGACACATACCTCAAGCAGATCTTTGATTAAAATGCATTAGACAAAGAATAAAGATTTCAGCAATGCTACATTGTAAAGGTATATTGCAGGGAACACATAAAAGATCATCATAGACGCAAAAAAAATGACACTTGAATGGCAAATAGAATATTTTTTTATATATTTTTTTGCTTTGCTTTATGATGAAAAATGTATAATTCCTTGTTGGAGAGAGCAGCCATTTTGGCTCAAGGCAAACGTTTTGAGTGTCATAGTTCTTCCCTCCTGTTCATGTTTCACTCCGTTTTCAAAGGCATCAATGCTATAGGTATTCCACTTCCTAATTTGGAGATATGCTTTTTAACACATTCGTTGTTTTTTGTCTCCTTTCTTCCTCCCTCCCTGTCTGCCTCCAAGACACTATGATCCGATTGAAGGAAGATGATTGTGCACCCCCAGTTGACAGCATAGACACCGAAAAGCGCTCTGCTGAAAGGTGACCTCCAGACTCTTCACCTCCCGGCAGCGTTTGGTGAGTTACCCATGGTAGAAAAAAAAAAAAAAAGAAAGAAACCTCTTGTATTCACAAATGACACTGTCGCCTCTCACCCTGTCAGCTGTCTGTAACTTAAGGGCATTTTCCTAATGTTCACGTTCAAAATATTTTAAATTGCACTGTCAAAAACAGAGCCAATTATATAATGGTGACTTTTATTACTACCTCCTATTTTTTATTTTTTTTTAGAAAGAAAATCTAATGGAGACTCAGTTTTTCTTTTAACCATTTGTTGAGTCATGTAATGTTAGGTAGAATTGATGTTTTTACCTGTAAAATGGTAATTTATATTGAAGGATGCATCTCTCCCCTACAGTGAATTACGCAGTAGACAATATGAATCAAGATGTTTTTAGAAATATGTTTTTTTGGTCAAGGAAGAAAACAGTCAGAAAATATGGGTTAAGCAAAATCACAATGTATAGCAAGTTCATCGCAATTACACATTTTCATGAGATCGTTCATCTTTATGATCCATTTATGGATTATTAGTCTCATTTTGGGTCACTGGAGTCCCAAAAACTTGTTTTTTATCCCTTTCCAGATCGATAGACATGAATGACATTTTTTCCTCGTCCATTCTTAAATGTCGTTAAATGTAGGCATGATGAGTTGCTATTTGAGATCTTTCACCCAACTTTATGTTGTCAGAGTTTGTATTTATATCCATTTCTTGACTCCACTCGTTTTGCACTAGTTGGGCTGGCTATTGCTACTGAGATAAAACCAACATAATCACAGTTAATTCGTGTTTTAACAGGGGGTGCGATTATACTTCGACATAGGGCCTTGTTGGTTTGATAACTTTTCTCGTTAATTAAGAAAATCTTAAGTTGAAATTAGCTTTTTCTATTGACTCAGATGATCTTTTATGCTAAAATTTGTTTGATGATTTGAAACATCATCAAACAATACTCTGTCATAAATGTATTTTATGACAGAATCAGGTCCAGTACTGATAATGTTTTTATTAAACTTCTCCCTTTTCTATAATATACATCTATTGCTAATCTCTTTTTTTAACAATTGCAATTGTTCTTTGCTGAACATACCCCTAAGTTACCATCCTTTTAAATATAAAAACATTAGTTCAGGCATAAAAATTAGCTCTTTTGAAATAAATTGAAGAATGTTCTGCTTGCAGTTTACATGCAAATTATGCTCAGTCATTAAAATAACTAACAATATCAAATAAAACACCACAATCTTGAGTATTGCTTGTCGTGTGTTTTTGTCTTGCGTCTCGTTAATTGGGTTAAAACTTTGATAGAGGGATCTTGTTGTTGTCTCTTTGTGTCTAGAAGATCAGCGGTTTGAGTTGTTATTCTCACCGTGTGTCTAAAGTTTTTATATGTTGCTTCAGTGTCCTTCCAAAGTCCAAAAAATTATACATGTTAGATTTGCTTGTGAGTCTAAATTGACCGAAGGAAAAAGCAAATGCGTGCATGCTTTGCTGTCTGGTCTTTCTTTGTAATGTGCTTTGGAGGTACCATTTTCTTGCCTGATGATGATTGTAAGACGCTTCAGTCCTAAAGCAACTCCGAACAATAAAATACTCAGTGAACAATACAACCGGTCTGGACTTTAACCTTACATTGCTTCAATTCCATCTCTGGGATTTGCACATTCGTCTAAAAAGCACCCACAAAATTTGTCTGTGCCTAAAAAAAGGAAACGGCCATGGGAAGCCATCAGTTGTTAAAGACTTCACTTGTCTTTGAGCTTGTTTGGACTTAGTGACATGTCCAACTTACTCCTGCTGTTACTTCCTTATCAAAAAGTACACAGAAACTCACCCTCACCCTGAAGCTTTTTTGGGATGATTTAAAACAATCACAAAAGTAACTGAAGAAGTGTTCTTTCTTTTTGCACCAATGTGATATAATCACTGTGATGAGGTGACTAGGGGAACGTACAGACCCAGAAAGTATGCAGGGCTTGATTAAACCAAATGAATTGATTTGAAAAGAGAACACCAGAAATGATGTTAAAGCCAAAGTATAATTATTACCTCAGAAGTATCGGGCAGTTCCTTAGCAACTGAATTAATACAAGAGCTGCAAACAAAATTGGAGACGTCAGTGTTTTGAACGCAAGACTTAAAATTATACTTGTGAACTTGCAGAAATACATTCAATTATTTCTGTGACTGACTTGAGGGTGAAACAATGTTGATAAAAACACCCATCAAGGTCTAATTGGAGCTGGTGTGGACCGGAAAGTAGGAAAATGTACTTCTATGGAGTATGTCTTCTTCTTTATTTAGCTCCAACCCAACATTTCTCTCATCTGTACAACTGTTCACATTCATCAGCACCTCTTAAAGATATGAATTGGAAGCCTTAAACTTAAATAATCTTTCAATGCAGTATGACACTGAAAAAAGTAGCTCTCTAACAGTGGGCTTTATAGATTACTTTTGCTTGTAGTCCTCACTGTATGCAGCAGCAAGATAAACTTCCAGTTTCAGTTCCAGTTGGCTTAAACTATGATTATTACTCTAGATATGAGCAAGTTCAGGTCTGGATTCAGATTTTTCTAGCGATTTCCTAGAAGATCAATACACACCTGCCATACATAAAAGTCATGTTCTCATGTATTTTTGCATTTTGAGGAGTAATAATGAGAAATGGTCTACTCTTCCACATTATGTTTATTCCCTAGGAAAACAAAAACAAAATTCTTTGTAAGACGTAATTCCTGAAGCAGTAACCTTTAACACAATCGAAATATAATAATCTTATACTGAAATAATATTTCTGTCATTCTAATGAGAGGGCATGTCTTTTTTGAACATTATAGGTCTGGTATTGAATTGATGATTGATATTAAGCATTAATTTGAAAGTAAGGAACGCAGAGTGATAATTGCTGCAGTCAAAGACATACAGAAATGTTAACTCAGGCAAGTTAGCCAAAGGGGAAAGAACATCTATTATTGAAGTAATGGGTACACAGTAAATGCTGCCACTTTGTAGATGTCAGTGGGTTTACGGTTTGTCACCCAGCATTTCCCTGAGTGAGGGTATACCAGCAAGAGTGGTTAAAAGCACTCAAGCATCAGACAGACTTCCCTCAGTGCACATGTAATTTGGGTTTGCGGTAGCACGAGGCCCAGACGGGGTTATACAAGAGATAATAACAAATACAGTTTTGTGCAAGTGTGACAGGACACATTAGCAATGGTTGTCCACTGTTTTTTCTTTGTGTTGTTAGAAAAATTATTTGAAGATTTTTCATTATGACTCACTGTATATGGTGAAGAAGTGTTGTTGGTTCTTTCTAATTTCGGGTCTTAAGCACTTTTAAAATGTTTGTAAAAGATAAATCAGAAGTGTTTCACCTTTAATTTTCACTTTTTTATGCTATACATAAAAATCTGTCATTTGCAGATATTATACTGCTTTGTCAGAAACAACCAATCAGAGCCAGGAGGAAGGTCTTAGCGCTGTCAATCAGTCTTGTGTATGCTACACAACAGAGAGTGTTTCCTTTAAGTTGGCGATATTGGTGTTTTGTTTTCCACACCATGATGGTCCCATGTTTTTCTTGACAAATTATTGAGTTTGTCTTTTTTAAAGGAAATTGTTGAAGTCTGTAGGCTAAATCATGGGGTTAAAATTCAGTTAAGCCGCAATCAATCTTCTTAAGCCAATAGGAAGTTTTTTCATCAACTTTTTTAAAGGACCTCGCTAAGTCTCTATTATTATTCCTCTCAATTTTAAGCTGGAAATCTGTCAAAGTGGAACTGATGAAGGGATTGTGAGAATAAAAGGTGAATTATGGTGAGGGATCCAGTCCACAGGGACTTCATTAGCTAGTCAGGGCTCCGTATTATAATACTTCAAACATTGTAAAGCCCTATTTGGTATTCAGCTCCAGTTCTCAGGGACTCAAATTCACAATTAATGACTAATCTTAGTCCTTTAATAAACACATAAATAAACATGGGTATTTAAACTGAGGTCTCTCTGCTGGAGAAAAAAACATAACAAGCAGAGGTTTTTTTTGTTGTTTTTTTTTCTGTCCTACCAAAAGAAACTCTTCAACAAATGGCTATCTCTGTTTAAATTCCTCTGAAACCATGCTGGTGATTAGAGGCATATCAATCATAATTTATGGTGAAAAACATGATTTAAGTCATTTGAAATGCACCATGTACAACTTGACATTTCTTTGCACAGGAGCACAGCAGCACAAGGCACGATTGCTCAGGTTCACTGGTGTTAATGGTCATTTTCCTGTATATCTCCCATTTTCATAATGGCCCTTCAATACAGTGGGATCTGCAAGGACAGAAATATTTTATAAGGAATCTTTGCAGCAAAGATTAAGCACAACTTTCTCCCTTGCAAAGTGTGGCACCTTTGCCCAATCTTGTACCATCACTGTTTTTGAGCACAGTTTTCTTTACAGACGCTTTTGTGAAGATCTGTTTCTAGAATCCTTTCATCTTCTGCACAGTTGGTGAAACTTTGCTTTTTTTTATAGCGGCTAAAGTGTGTGTCAAATTATCTTATGCACATAAGGGACCTTGTTAAAACATACCACTTGAGCTTAACTTCTGTCACGTTTCAACCACAAACTCTATGAATTATTTCGGATTTTGGATGACTGATTAAAGCAAATTATGGGATCTGCAAATTTGCAAAGTGCCTTATATTACTCAGTTATCTGTGGAAACAACGTATTATACATGCTGCTATGTGGAGCTGCATCGCCAGCATGCAAATTTTGTTCATTGTGAATTAGTTTTTATGTGTGTTCAGTTGTTGGAACCCAGGTTGCAATAAAATTCATATTGCTTCATAGAAAAGCTTCATAGAAAAGCAGTGGTTATAAAAGATGCTATATGTATTTGATATTTTAGTATCAGCAACGATATGGAGAGTATCATTTAGTTTGTGATGGTTTTTATTAACACGCTTGTTAGAAAAAAAAAGTATTAGGAACAAGTCAAGACAGAAACAAATCATAGACAGATACTGATAAATGTTTGTTTCAAGGATTTTTACTTTATCAAGGAGTGGGATGAGTTGACAAATTCAGGTCAACTCACTCTGTCTGCAACAGAAATTAACTCAACTATATAGTTTGTCTTAGCAGCGTTGAATATGGGCGCCCTGCAAACCTGTAAAAGCATCTCATGCAATGTGTTCTTGCTATACAGCACAGGGAACAATACATTTCTGCAATGTTGAAGAATTTGAACAAAGCCACAGACAGCAAGTCATCAAAAGTTTACAGTGACCTTTCCACAGACATATGTCTCAGAGCTCTAAAGGTAAATGAGCATAAAATAACATTAATGAGTAAATGAGACACCAAAAACAATTTAATTATTACATATAGAATAGAATAGAATTCAACTTTATTGTCATTGCACTGTCACAAGTACAAAGCAACAAAATGTAGTTTGCATCTATCCAGAAGTGCTATACAGGATATAAATATTTATTNTTACAGGTGTACAAAACTGTGTATGTATAGACTATAAGGGGTTATGTATAAACAGAGAGTAGTAGCAAGGAGCTATAAAATGTTGTGTGTAAATATAAATATGGGAGCTATGTGCACATATATATAAAAATAATCTTAAAATTATGAGTAAAAAATGGAAAGTGGATATAAGAATAGATACATATCAAAACTGAATACAGTAAACTGAGTAAAACACAGGTAAGATAGATATAAAAATGATAACCTACAAAATGTTTTTCCATAGCTACACATTATGTTTCCTAAAACTTCAACTCACTTCAATTATACAAACGTTCTGTCAATGAGAAGACCAAAAGTCATCCAAACTGGACAACATTTGATGAAAAGGTTGGGGAGAAGACAAAATGAATCGCTCCAGAGAGACAAGTAATGATTCATTCATATTTTACACCCGATTTACTCTGAGCACACACAAGTTCTCAGAAAAGGCGCAAATATTATGGCAACATATTACTACATATTTTACGTTCTTTTACTCAGTATCTTTTACTTTGTAAATGTATTTGTGCCGTATGTGTCAGCTGCTTTTGGGGACACTATTGAGCTTGAAAACTACACAGAATGGTTGCAGAGATGGAGCTGCCCTGCGGGTAAGCAGTGAAGCCTATGTGTACAGATTGAAGTAGTCATGGGTATTAAAGAAAGGAGAAGTATCACAGCTGGGATGGTGCAGAACCACAGGCGTGACATTGTGTCTGATGACTTTTCATGCTGGAGTCAGAACTCATGGCTACTGTCATGTAAAAATGAAAGCCGTCTCACTCCCACCATGAACAGCCATGGTTAAAAAAGAAAGTACACCCTCTCTCGGTTGGTGGTTTGCGATAGTCACATTACTGACCAGGTTTGATAGAACAAGTTTGTAGCTATTTTAAATAGCTTTTAAGAAACAATAATACTTTTGTTAAAAGTATGCCACAAAAACCAGACATGAACAAACTAGAAGTTAAAATTAGTGTATTTTATGTTGTCATGACTCATGCTACTGAAACTTAAACATGTTGGGTTGTCCTCTTAACAGTAGCAGTTATTAGTTATCTGTAAGTTTTGAATGTTTATAAATAGGTTGTTTTGCAGTTCTTAATTTGTAAGAACAGCACAATGTGTAGTGTAATGAGTTTCTGTTCTAACTCAGTATTTTCTGATATCTTAGCACCTGGTATGTTGTTGTTTGGTTTTAAGCCATAATGCAAATCTAACCTGCTCATTCTTTGACTACTTTAATTAAATTTAGCTTTGGCTCAACTTATCATCTTTATTTATCACTCTATTGTCGCTACAATGTCCTCTTTTCTTTAGAGGTTCTGGACTTTTTTTGTTGTCAAAAAGACAAGAAAACTGAATATTGGTTTTAACAATTAAAAGCTCGATCGGTGTTTTTTCTGGATTTAATAAAAATATAAAAACACAATTTACTGTATGACATCAGGAAGACTGCTATGTGTGATAATGTTTGGTATTTATTAGACTTGTGATTATTAATCAAATGCCTAACTCCATAGTGTTAATCATTTGGTCTTTTGGTTCAATGCAGGTTCTTAATGACTTTTCCACTCCATGACTACAGTTTTATGTTGCATTAATCAACAAGCCTGACCAAACGGATCCCAAGCATACAGAGCTTGAATTTATGGCCCATAAATAATTACCTATTAAACTATTAAATAGGTATACTGTTGAATTATACTATTCAACTTGATTTTCCCTCTATTTTAATACCATGATGATGATCTTGGCATATCAGTAAATGTATTGTCTTTTGATAGCTGTTGCACTTTCTATTGTTTTAATATATCCATTGAACTCCAATGGTAACATTTGAAAGTAAACTTGTATTTGGAGGCCTAAAGAAAACTGTATTTTTGTTTGAGTGAAATTTCCTTCTGCTTCTTTCTTTCTCTCCCTCCTACCCACAAAATTCCCTGCTTCTATTATTCCTTCCATTTTAGCTGCCAGAAAACACAGTACCTTCGACAGACACTGTGCAGATGGACCTTTCCAGCTTCTCTCCTGTGGCATAAATATATTTTTATGAGTGGTTTCGATTTTTTGCAGTTCTTCAGTCAGCTTGTAGGCATGTTTTTTTTTCTTTCCCTGTCAGGCACAGAATGGTTTAGCTGGAAAAAACAAAAACAGCAACAATTCCCAACCTGTTCTCAGTTCTGAAAACATCTCACTGACCTTCAGCTCTGTTTTGGCACAACACAAATCTTACTGGACTCGTCCTATACACTGAGCTTCTATTTTGGCCTCAACTGCAATGTAAAAAAGTTGTTCTTATAGATTAAGCACACATACTGAAGTATTTTCTTTTCTTTATGGTCATGGAAACTGAAACTACACAACGGCATACTTTAACCCAACACTAAACCGCTAATTTCAGGGATAATTTATAGTGATGTTCTTCATTCTAATGTGGACACTTACATTTTATTAGCTGTTGGTGACTCAATCACACTACAAGTGTTATTTTAACACTAAAAGTTATAAGGCGACACAAGTTGTCACTGTACACTGCCAGCTAGAGAGAAAAGTTTATTCCATGATTTTAGTGCTTACTTTTAGTTTGAAGCAGGATACTTATATAGCCTCATGTGGGATGGTTGTTACATTCTAATTCATGCACAGTCTATAGCAGACAGGTTGTTGAGAATTGCATTGATTCCAAATACATGAAACTGTGAAGAAAATGTACTTGTAATAAACAGGAAAGCATGTTTGTTTTGGCTCAGGTCTAAACAATCAGATGAAATAAGATGTCACACAGACAAAAAAAAACCCTGCTTCACATTGCATAAGTTGTAATTTAGATGGAAAGAACTGGGTTTGGTGTAGCTGGACGGTATGGTTGTTGTGCAGGGCTGCATCGGTTGAGTGGAGAGGAGAGAGTAGCTGCTGGTTTGAGTGGGTGAATGCCATAGAGCTGAAAGTGTGAGAGCCTTGGTGGAGTCGCTTGGCAAACCGAAAAGTTATGCTGTGGAGACACTGTGATAAGCAGCAAGGATGAAGGTCTGGATCTGATGCTCAGAAAGATTGCACACGAAATACAGTATATACCTGTAGAAAAATCCATGCTAGCGTCACATTTTTGAGCTTACAGATTTAAAAGAAAAGTGCAGCTATATACTGCTGTAACATAAGTTGGGGTTAGGCTAAGAGAGAAGTGCTTGACCTTTCTGTTATTAAGGAGCTAACATCTCCTTTGTTGGAGATGTTGGCTAAGACCTTCACCAAAAATGTTTTTAAATCCCACTGCATTGCAAAAATAAAGAAATTGTTGTTTTTCAGTCTATCCAAAGAATAATGCTAACAGTTGTCAGTCTCGACATGGGCAAACATGGCAGAAACCTGAAGACTCATGGCATCTTTTGCACTAAAATGTGATTCTACATTTTTGAATAAGAGTGGATGAATACAAAGGCATGTCACACGTTTCAAATTTTTACTTTTACAATTTACAAGGCAACAATTATAAGCTTTTTTTGTGTTGGTCTATCATATAAATTCTCATTAAGATGCATTAGCACTTGTGCTTGTATCATGGTAAACCCATTTTGAGAGATGTGAATAATTATGCAAACATTGTACAAGACACATTTCTACAATATTATTTTTATTTTATAGTATTTTATCCTAGTTTTTTTCATTAAAATTTGATTTCATAAATGAATCTTCATTTAGATTTCATAATACTGGTGAAGATTTTCACTCTTGGTGAACCAAAATCGAGAACAAGAGAGAAGATGGGCCTGTGTGATTGAGTTAAACTGATACAGTTATCTTTGGTTTGCCAATGGACTTCAATGAAGTGAGCAATGAAGATTGCTGTTTGCTAGTCAAACCATCAAATGTTCTGAAATATATGGGTAACTTCTAAACATTTTACCGTGGACGTAGCAGTGAGAGCAGCCAAGAAAGCAAAGTTTACCTTGGCCTGCGCCAATCGCTTTGAGTACAGTACGTTCTGTTTTTTAGTTGAGGGCACATTAGAGAGACAGACAGGCACATGCAAGCAACAGCTGAAACTCAAAGCTGACCTGATAGTTAATGAGTGAAATACCCTATCTGGTTTTTGAAAATTATGCCAAAAACATGTCAGCTATTTGTGTTCCCTCAGGATTAGTCAGGATAAGGTGAGTGAAGCACCCCAGCCATGATGGCTTTTGCAGGAAACTCAAAGATTTTGAGTCTGTGCGCAGAACGGCAGGGTCACACTGACCCTGTGTGCGCTTTTATGAGGGGGTTTTTGTGTGTTTTTGGAAATTGGCTGTCTGACGGGTTACACCTTCTCCCAAATTAGTCAGAAAAGATAAATGAAACAGAAGCTTGAAAATTAATGGTCATATCTTCTTCATTTTATCTTTTGAACTTCTGTCTGAGCAGTTTAATTATTTGGATTGCGCAACTGCACAAGAATCTTCCCTTTTTTAAGTCTATGATAAATAGCAAGCCATGCGTCATAGAAGGCCGGTGAGGAATTGCCGAACTGTATCTCCTGGATGTTGTTTCTGGGATGTACATCATTGCGATGATAGATTATTACAGTTTCCACATTTGCTAACCTCTGAAAGGCAGTAAAGCTTCAAGACTTCCAGCTTTGACCAAGAGGCAAAATCTAAGGTGTTTTATTAAATCAAAAAGCCAAGCCAAACAAAGGGAACATCATCCTTTTGACATTTAAGTCTCAGACTCAAAGTCGGAGAAGTAACTTAATTATAATGCTTTTTGGCTTACCTATACTATTAGTCCTCTCTTAGGTCACCTTTATAAGACATTCTGCTGTTTTTTTGTTAACTAACAATTGTGTTGTTATTGAGCTGGCGGACTAAATTAGAATATATTTAATTTTTTTCTCAAAACAAACTCTCATTTATTTTCCTGTCAAACTGGACATTTCTAATTTTCATCTTGGATGTTCATTTCTGCCCTATCCCACTCGTCTCCTACACCTTTTTCCCTGTTCTGCTCCCTTCATTTCTCTTTTATCAGGCCATTCATTGTGTGTTGAGTGTCATTCTGGTGTGATGCATTGTACAAATCGTAATCCCCAGATTTGGCTCCTGTTTGATAGAAATCTACTGATTCTGGGTTTGAAGCGGGGTGTTCTATGAGCTAAAATTAAGCATGTGTTTAATTTCAGAGAGGGATTCACAAACACAAATTATTGTTTAATTTAAAACCATATAAAATGCATTTTTTCCTTTTGCAGTACAGAAAATGAGTTAATTCTATGTTTTCTGTCAACCTTTTGGACGTTACCACCTTGTTTCTGATGCTAATGTTGATTTGTTTCTAATTTAACCTCGCTTGCAGCGAAACCTTTCTGTTTTAGGAATCCAGCTGTCTGAAGATCAAAATTGATGATTCTGGCTTTAATTAGTATAGCCTGTTTTAGTGATATCAGCAATTCTTTACAGGCTATGCTAATCTGTGCCAGAATCAGCAATGCAATTGGGATGGATGCATGTCTCCATGATGTGAACTTAGATGGTTTTCTGGCACTGATGACACCTAACCCAGCAAACCCAACGCATTTTATTATTTAGTACTTTGTCAAAGCTTTGATATATAAGTGACACAAAAAGATGAATGGTTACTGGTATCGAATGACCTCTTGTCCTGGTGTCAGACTGCAGTTGAAACAATAATTTGTAATAATGAGAATTGGAAAATACCAGGTGGCCTATATGTCTTACGTGATACAATCAAATGGCCTTTACAGGGATTGTTGGGCGAAGCCTTTCTTAGTGTAAATGTCAAAGATGATGTCAGTACCTCAAGCTTATCGTTGGGAAAAGTGGATCATCATTTTGAAAAAAGTACACACAATACTGGATCCATAGCAGTTATCATGTTTGTATGGAACGTTTTTCGATTAACCCGGTATGTAAGAGGTCATGACCTGAAAGACACGTATTTTACAGTGTGACAATCTGTAAGCCAAAAGGTCAGCACTTCAGGAGCTCATTTGACCTCTGTCATAATAAATGTTAAATGACAATCTGGTGCCAAGCATAAAAATGTCCTAAACTCAAAATATTTCTTTTTGGAGAAAAGCAACTTATTATTTTTTTTTTTTGTGTGTATTTTTCTAAGTTCATTTCTTTATATAAGGAAGAAGATTAGGGCCACCGAAGAAAAAAAAAAAATCTGACTTTAATCTCAGAATTCTTTAAAGTCAGAATTTATTTATTTATTTTTATTTTTCGGTGGACCTAATCCTCTTCCGTATTTATCTCTACATACTATTGCAGAGTTTTACAAGTTCAGTGCTCGAGAGAAACTGTGCTGCAACTTCTACTGGCATCCCTGTTCTAACAAACATGAATCAAGCAAATGGTTCATCAGCGGGTGAGCAGAACTTTATGACATGCCGAGGATGTAATTCAGCCATTTGATCCAGGTTTGTTGAAGCAATGAGGGATTTAAAAGTTGCAGGACTTGGGCTCTCTAGGACAGGAAATGCTGAGTCCTGCTGTAGGATTTGATGTTTTTTGTATATATACTTTATTGCTGCACATATGTGCAGTATATTACATAAATACTTTAATATTGACATATCAATATTACAGTGACCAGAGAGAGAGAGAGAGAGAGAGAGAGAGAGAGAGCGCGCGCGCACAATTTGAAAGATTGAAAGATCAGTAAATGCTTAAAATAAAATACAACAAGCCACAGATACTTTTAATTTCAGGGTAAATTGTATTCTTTCTATGACAGAAATGCTGGACACAACTTAATACCAAAGTTTAATCATTGGAACATCTGCTTGATGAGTTTTATTTAAATGGCTTTTCTAGCTGCAGCTAAATGGTTAAAATTCCAACTTTTTTAGCCTCAGTTTTCCCATTAAGCGAAGCTCTTTCCAATTAAATTGAACATGATGCTAAATTCTTGTCATTTCTGTGCAAGATGAGGGTATATAAAAAACAATTTGCTCCCGGAAAACTGCAATTTCTGCTGTTGCCAGGAAAACCTCTGTGTATGTAGTTTGAACATTTGAAATATGAGACCTGCACATGATTTGTAATCTAAATGTTCTCCCTATGGCCAAACATATTATCTTCTGCTGAAAATTACAATATCTTCAGCTGTGGACAAAATTTTGTCCACAATTCTTTTGACCTGAGTCTTTCTCCCCCCATTTTTACTTAATTTTAAATAAAATTAAGAGACAAAGATATACTTTGGGAATTACTCTAATCATTTTGTTTAATATTTCTAAGTAAAAATTCAGAAACTTCAGCACCTGAAAGACTACACTCAATAAAATGTGTCATTACATTGACCCAGACTTAGCATAAAACAGACAGCATTTGCCTATTTAAATTTAATTAATCATATAAAAGTACAAAATATTTGTACTATGAAGGTTCATAAACAACAGGATAATTGTATGTATTTTAAATTTCTCAATTCACAACAATAGTCTTTAAAATACAACCAAAATCAATGAGGCCGGATTGGTGATTTCTCAGCTGCTTTCATTGTTGCTCATAAATGAGTTTTGTGAAAGCAGAAGATTGGAACTTGCACCTGGACTATTTTTAGTGCTGATGTTATCCTCTATGTTGAGAATAAAGCTAAATTAGGATTAAGGCATAAGACTTAATGGACGATAATCAAATGCATTGCATGGCCATTGTCTTCCAACGCAATTCCTCTCGATTCTCATCTTGTTTCAGTTCTTCGCCTGGAGTTTCTCCTATTGCACTTGATTTATCCTGATGAATTTCAACTGGGCCAATCAACGGACAGACAGAGGAGCTGTGAACGGTGTCATTGATTTCCTGCTCTGTTTTGGAATTGTAGTCTGGCTATGGTGGTAATTTGCTAATGGCAGAGGAGGAAGTGAACAAAACCTTTCAGCCTGTTTGATGCCAGCATATTATTTGAATTCAGTATTTGCTTCTACCATATTGTACATACACTTATTTACCAAGTAATCTTAAAAATAAAGAACAATGTAGTCGGTCAATGTAATTTTTATACGATGAATAATCTGTGATCCAAGGTCAAGAGGATGCACAGAATCTGCCTTTAGCACTGCTAAACTATCTGTAAAATACAGTTTTCTCAAAGCATCTTATTTAAAGTTATTCATTATTTTTTATGGCTAACATGCTTCATCTGCCATAAGAGCAGAGGATTCAAGTATTGCTGACTAACGGGTGGAGTGGCGGTAAACTGGGACTCTGAGGAATTACCATTCTGCTGTTGCTTTTGACTGACAGGGGAGTAAATGGCAGCAGCATCTGGAAGCACTCTGATCAGACCCTGCAAAGGTACACACGCACACACACACACACACACACACCTAATACATTTACACACAGACCCACGCGTACACACACCCACACACATGCGCACGCCTACACATCCACTGGCCTTGCACTAAACCTTCAAGCCGCCTTTGCTTTGTGTGACTTGGAGCAGGAGTATCAACCCACCTGTGTGGGCTTCACTTTGAAGCAGCTGGGGGAGTAAATGCACTCTCATTAACATGATCCCCCTCAGAATTTCTCTAATGTACAAACTATAAAGCTTAATGTTTTAAGTAATTTGCCATTAGTTTGCACGGAAAATGGAGTTTAGCAAGGAAAATGATTGGGTTGCGCAGCCTCTCCATCTCTCTGAAATTTGCAGTACGCTGAGGAATCTGGAAGATTAAATTTTATAAATTAGTCAGCAGCCTACAGTGCCATTGTATCTACATTCATGTTGATGAATAGTCCGTTTTGGTGGCTAACAGGCATTAACTTAGCTGTTTAACAGTCCATTCATCATGTCTGTGTTTAAAGAACTAATGTAGCTGTTTGTATCTTTCCACTGTACGGAAAATCAAGGATTACATTTCCGCTCTTTGCATCAGCTTGTAGCTTGTAAAGCTAATGCTACCAATTATCTGTTCCCCAGTCAGGCTTTTATCCCTGACAATGCTTTGTCTCCTCAATTGTCTCATCAGAGGAAATTATGTTCTATTTTCCTGGATAATTGTGAGTTCTGTAAGAGGAATTCACATTCTTTGCTCAAGCAGTATTACTAAGTCGTACTGTTCTTAGAATAATCTTCAGCAAATAATAACTAAATGGAAAAAAGATATATACTTGTGTTTTTTTAATGGCATCTTTTAGATAATTAATTTTGTACTGTAAATATGTGTTATCGACTAATTATTGCATTGTATTGTATTGTTTTATGTGTCTAACAGTGTTGTTCCTAGCAGTTTTTACCAATTTGTATTCAAGCACAGAACCAAATTAAATGTGATTAAAACCACTTTACTACCACATTCTGTCAATGACATCCTCTCTTAATATAAACATTTTTCTCTCAGACCTTCTACCATTTGTTAAGGGGAAAAAAAGCTTTCCAAACCAATCTTATTCTATGTGAAAGCAGAATCTTTGCCTTTGTGAAACCATCAACTAACTTTTATTTTTGGGAATCCTAAATTCATCTAAATGTTAAATGTTGTGGGCCAAACTTTTAGGTTGTGAATTCCTAAAAGTCCCGCTTTTCTCCCGGTTGTGGTTCTTTTTTAATAACTTTTAACAAAATCATGATAAATAATTTTCCCAGCAGACCAAAAATGTTTTTTTTCAATAATATATTAGGTAATTAAAGTAGATTCGAGAAGAATTGTTCATATCAGCTTTGTTTATCTTTGTCCAGAATTTATATTTATTTTTTTCAAAATATTCCATGTTCTCAAATATTTAGTTTACACCGTTTTACATGTTTTACATGTCTTTTTTTGTTTTTGCTGTTTTGTATAACGAGCTTAATAATGCATTTTTTAACAGAACTTATCTTGTTCTGTAATTATAATTAATTGTTTATGTCATGGAGACTTTGAAGTGCTGCAGCCGCTTGTCTGTGGCATATAGTGATTTGAGGAGTGGAATAATGCTCCTGGTCATTTCCTGAGTGAAATATCGGTGCCAAAAATACCACCCCTCCCCGCAATTAATGACTCTTTGTAGATTCAACGTGTTCCCCTTTAACCTCTGCAGGGTTGCCCTTCCCTCAGGATCAACTGTTTGTCACAGTTTTTTTTAAGCTAATGCTTTTAGTAAAAAAAATAAATAAAAATCCCCAAGGGACCTAACCATTAGAGTGTCACCCCTTTATTAAGCTAAATAGACTGCAAACTAACTCCACCTGATAATTTGTGTTCAAGAACATACTGTCTGCCTTACTTGCGGAGTGGTATGCCTAGTCAAATATATCTGCTTTTTAACTTTTACTTCACCCAGAGAGACTGAGGTCAGTTCAAGTTCACAGAGACCTGAATATTCATGATCAGTTCAGGGTACTGTTGGGATTTTAAAAAAAGATTATCTTAAAACAAGAAATTCAACTAGCGTGCTTATGGTCTGAATTGAAATTTAAGATTGCCACAATTCTTTGGATTATTCCTTATCCCAGTAGATTTCTGAAGAAAGACTGAGACCAGTCGCTGACATTTCTATGATATTTCTCCCCGGCTGTTATTCTGAGAAATGGCAGCAGCTAAAACGATTGTCATCCTGTACCTGTTCTCAGTCTCTGTTATTGTTCCTCCCGTTGTCTTCGTCTTCCCTTTCTCTACATATTGCACACCCAGATCAGTAAGGAATAGATGTACAGATAAGCTCCGAAATTCTCATCTGGCAGATGGCAGAGAAAACCTTCCATCAGCATTATAGGACCAGGGAGTGTATTACTGGTCCCAATCCAATACGAAGGGACACAGATTCCAGCCATATGAGGCAGAGGAGAATGCCACTGATACGAAGTAAACCATCTGGATAGACGGCAGGTGACATAGCAGCAGGAAAATTGAAGTTGTGAGTGGATTGTGGTTCATTTAAAAAAACTGCTAACTTCCCGATGCTATGGCATGAGGCATAAAAGATTTACCCTGAATAAACCTCAAATAGATTTCCCTCACTTGAGCTGTGTATACTCTGAGAAGATATGATTCTATAAATCTCATGCAGCTATAAAAATGCAGGGAGTAAACGATAACAGTGTGACTGTACACATATTTTTTTGACCCCAGGTTGTCTTCCATGAAAAAATGTTATACAATTCCACAACCAATCAAAGTGGCTCTGCTTCATACAGAGTTCACTGTATAACATTTGCACAGATTTACTTATTTAACACAACTTAAGGCCAGTTTACAAGATGGCGCATTGTTAAGCAACTGTCACACTGTTTCTTATCTCACTGGGTTTGCTGGTGTGTCGAAAAAACGTGTTAAATCAGACTGAGCATGAAAATATGAAACGTTTTGTAGAACATCAAGTTCTTTCTCACCTATAAAGTAAGTGTTTCACTTTTATGCAACCTCCTTTTGTTTTTGAATGAAGGGTGAAGAATTTAGTGTTGTACGATAAGAGGTCTTTGTTTCTTTCTTTTTATATTTATGTTTCCATATATATTTATAAGGAAAATAAATCAAATATTAGGTTGCGTTGTTATTAGTTGAGCAGTTCAGGATATGGAGATGCAAAAAACTGTTTTAGTGCAGAAAGAGCATCTGCATACTGTAGATTTTAGATTGTTATGTTATTATTGGTACAGGATTTGTGAGCTGCTTACATTCTTTATATAGTAGTGTAGCATCTCAGGGGTAGGCTATATGATACAAGTTCTGATGCATATCCAAAAATAATACATGGCTCAGCTGATTATTGTATATTTCACATGGTCAAATGTCTAAAACATTTAGGTTTCACAAAAGGTCTTAAAAAATCAGCTTCTGGTGCTGAATGAATCCATGCAGGTTTGACCAGTAAATATGTTTTTTCTGCTTGTTTCAATCTGTAGTGGTCGTAATTCCAAAAAAAACAAAAAAAAATTATGCATTTTCACAAATTGATAAAAGGTTTTATTACCATAAAGCTATGTTTTAAAGTAACTGTTCAGGATTTACTAATCCAGTTCACGTCTGAAGATGGTGCAGATCATTTGTGAGTAACAAGAAACATATTGACATTCTAATGTCTTGAAACCTCGTCCCTGTAATTTTGCTGTACTGTGTAGATTGTGTGTTACTATGTGTTCCAGCATTTAGATGTGATACAAATAATCAGAGCAGCAAAACAAGCCAAGTAAAAAAAAAACCTGATAATTCTTTGACTTTGACTTTTTGTTTTTAAGAGAAGGCTGTGCTGGATTTTGAACTACACCATCTTGTGGGAAACTCCCAATTTTTGAAGTTTGAATTTCACTGTGGGTGATTTTTTTAAGTTGAAACTCAGTAATTCCTACTTCCAATTACAAATTAAACACACCATTAGAGAAGCTCTGTAGGATGCAGAAACTTAGACAGAAACAAGTTTCCACTCCTATTTAGAGGAGTAATGATTCGCATTTCAGGAACATGTGCATGATATCGTTGGTTTCTTCAGACTAGAAAATAAATAGGTGTTTAACCTTCTAGCTTTCTCCTTTAAAGGGATGGAGTTTGACCTCAGTTATGACGTTTTCTGACCTTTCGCAAATTTTCTTCCAATTACCCAGCCTGTGATAGTCACTGCAGATCTAGATAAATATAATCAGGTTACTTGGTTTCAAATGAATTTTCCATCCAAACATGGGTTACCCCTAATAAAGCCTGCTTTAGCTAGCCTCATTCTATTCACTTCAGATTACTGTCAATGAAACAAACCATTTCTTTTTCTTTCTTTTTTTATTTGTTTCTCCAGATACACCCTGTGCATGCTGTAAATGTCTGTTTTTGCACTCTGGTTTTCTCTACTTTAAGATCCTCTCCAACGTGACCTGCTGCAGTGAATGGTGTCTTGTCGATTTCAGAGCCGCACCTGCTACCAGTGGAGAGAAAAGCCGAGACATTGAGCTTTGATCTGTTGTGGGTTCTGACAGCCACCTCTGTGCGGCCGCTGACCGAGAAACGTTTGCAGTGGCATGGTGTTAATTATTTTACTGAAGTAACATAATTCAAAAACCAGTATCGCTAAATGAACCATGGTTATGAATGTGTCCTTGTGAAGAAACGGGAGGGGTAGGCATAAAAACATTTCTCTGTACATACCACTGTGATCGAGTTGGATAATGAAGAGTTGATTAATTACTGATGCTGAGATACATTTCATTACAACTGCAGCCAAAACTTTGTAAAGTCGAATTTTATGGTCTCTTGCTCAACTTTCAACTTTTTTTTTTTTTTTTTTTGAGAGGAACACATCCAATCAAAACTTTGCGAAATGTTTAGGACAGCTGATGGCAGAAGAAAACTTTGAAAAGAAACAGCAAAAGGGAACAGAGCAAAGAAGAGTGTGAAATCAGAGTCGTGCTGCAGGAAATGTCCGCGCTACCAAATTCTGTTGCAAACTAAATTAAAAGGCATGCATGTTAAAACTGACAGCTCTTTGTCAGCGGGTTCTAGTCTTTTTTGTGACGGAGTACGCTAGATGACACCAGCAGCAGAATCTTATTTAACGAATCCATATCTGCTGGAATTAATTTGAGCTGCAGCACGACATAACTATGCCATGACATGCCTGACAGGTTTGTTTTCTCCCATCTGCTCTGAGGTCCTTTCCTTGACATTTTACATAATGCTGCGAGAGTTTCAATGGGATTCAAGCAGGCAGAAGTAAAACTAAGACTATGTTGTTTTGCTTTGTATTTATGATTGTTAAAAACCAGCGAACTGTAGTTACCGCGTTACAGTACTGCGTCTTTTATTCACATTCAAAATTGTTCACACCCTTTGAACTTTTCCATGTTTTGTCATGTTACAATCAAATAAAAGTGCCTTTTATTTGAATTCCATGTAACAGACTAACTAAAAATACATTACATGCTATCTGGGCTTGTCCTCTTTGTCCTTCATGCGCAGCCATCGCTCATGTACCCTACAACAATAAACTTCAGTAGATTTTGAGGTGATTTTATGTGGTAGAGCAGCATAGTACAATTGTATAATTGAAAAGTGAAAGGAAATGACATATAGCTTCAAAATTATTCTGCAAGCAAAAATGTGAAAATTTGTTTATTTACTGGAATACATAAAATGAAATCCACTGCATAGATTTCCACTTGGATGTAATTTAATCAAAGCATAACTCAATCTACTTCAGAGATGTGTAAAGGAATATTAATGAACAAAGAAGACCAAAGAAAAAAAACAAAAAAACACCAAACACATTTAGGAGAAAATGTTTTAGATAAGTTATGTCAGGGTAAGGTTATTAAACCGTATTTTAAGCTTTGAACACATCATAATACTCTGTTCTAATGTGTTTACGCAACATGTGACAAGTTGGACTACAAGACCATTAATAGGAGACGTAGTCAAGATATGTGGTAAATCTCTAGGAGCTGCTAAGAGCCACATCTCAGGCGAAAAAATCTGTTTACACGTTAATTATGGATTCTACAAATATGGCTTTTAACAAGAAGAATGCCATTTTTGAAAGGAAGTAGAGGAAGTCATCTTTACATTCTCAGAAGCTATAAAAGAGACACAAAAACAAGTGTAATGGTCTATGTGTAATATAAAAATGTACATCGCATTGACCTGGATACACAATCTGTACGCTGCAGTGACATCATGCTTTAGGAGATACTTCTCCATCGAAGGCATAAGAGAAAAAGCTGCTAAACCTCCAATACACAGAAGAGAAGGGATACATTCACCTTCCAGCTTGTCATCAACTCCTAAAGGAAAACAAGACCTTTGTTAGAGGAATTGCGCAGCATAACGCTGAGGTACGTTACTTTTATAAAAGTGTAATTTTTACGTTTGTGGAAGCTGAAAACAAATCATTCTCTTCTGGTTCTTCCCAACGGAGCCTGCCATGAATGCTCTGGCTTGTTAGCATAGCTACCAGTGACAGCTGAGAAACAGTTTTCCTGGTGAGTTGTTTCTCTGTCTTTCGCACGTTGAGCAGCGTGTATATGAGGATGATTGACAATGCTAAGACCTTTCTTCTGGCTCTGATTGGTTGTTTCTGACCGGCTGTATTTCTGCAATTGGAACACCTGGAGGAGGTGGTGGAGCTAGACCTTTTCACACATTATTTACCTCATATTGTATCGTCACGACACAGTGACAGTTTTAACAAATATGCAAAAAACATATTTTTGCTAAATTTACATGCTGCAGCTTTCAGACACAAAAATACTTTTTCAATGCACTGTAATGCAACCGTCATCATCGTAACAAAATGATCTACATTAGTCGTGCTTGTCAGCACATAACCCAACTGTTGCACTATTAAGAGCGATGCTTCTAAATGCAATGTTTATAGACCGTTTTCTTTTTGCAGCTTTACCCAGAATGACTGCTGTGTCATCACTGTAGCTTCCTTAATGGATTTCCTCCTCTTAAAGTAGCTTTCAATCCTCTCTCCTTTGGAATGGTCTCAGCTTGTATTTGAAGTGACACCATGCTGCGCAGAGGTGCTCATTTTTTTGTGGGTGAAACTACTCTTTTGTGCTCCGTGAGCAAAGCCTGGCTGAGTGGGTTGTGATGTTCGCTGCTTAGCAGGAGCTTATTGTGGAAAACCCTGGATGAACAATTGTTAAAGCAGCTGAAAAGTTTCCCGTCACAAAGGTTTCTCCAGGTGGATGTGTGCAATTCTGCATAGTTGGGAAACCTGTCTGCTTACTAATCAGCCTGCTGTTGCTTGAAGAGGGTGATAGATTTCTTTCCCCTGTCTTGGTCTTAGATACCAAGACAGATTCTTTCAGTTTCTGCCTTTGCTTCATTAATCTCAACATAATTTCCCAGAATCATCCTACTGGTGTTATGCTCATAACCGAAAAGGCTCTTTGACCAAATGAAGTTTACAAAACTCATTCTTCTTATTTTATTAAACTATTGCTGTTATCTAATTTTACAAGGCAGTTTTGGTGTTATAATAAAGGCACTTGGTCAAAGCTGTCAGGTTTTGTAATTGGATGATTATTTTGAAGTGGGACTGCCAAAGCCTCTAATGTCAAACAAAGGCTCGCTGTGCATTTTGATGTGGAGCACTTGTCATTCATCTGAAGTGTGTGGGGTTTGGTGGACTGCTAACATGATCACCTTCTCTTAGTAATGAGCCCACTAAGGACACTGCTACTCTCAGTATGATCCCCTATTGTGCAATTAGGCTTCAAGTTTTAAAAGCTATTGTAATTACCTCTTGTTTACAGTCTTATGTGAAAGTAGGTGTCGCTATTACTAGCTTGGTATGTTGGAGAGTCTGTCCCACCTTCCTGCATATGTTACCATCTGGGTCATAAACATCTAAAAGCAGCATTGTTAATGATATTTCTTGTTCTTATGGTTAGCCTCAGCGCTTCAAAGACTTCACAAGTCAAAGCCACTGTATTCGTCTGTATTTTTTTCCATAATTTATTTTGAATAATTCTGACAGATAGCATTAAAATTGGCTGCGGGGTTGAAGCAAGATATGAAATGTGTTGCCTGATGAAGAGAGACTCACATTTCTGTTATCCAGCTTTCTGCAGCAGGAGAGAAGAGAGTCACTTTTATTAGATACTAAGACAAGGGCTTTTCACTATGTCATATCTTAGGAGCAGTTCTGTAAGTTCACAATACTTTTTTATTTTTTTTCCTGAATGTTTGAAAAGGGATTTTCAAAGGGGAGGCCTTTCTTACATCCAAGCTGATAATATATATTTTAAAAAAAGAAATTGCCAAAAGAAACAGGTGGTGAGAGATTGTTGCGCTGACAGTTTTCTTTGGCGTCTTGTTAATCCTTCAACATGTACGTTCAGTTTTTAGTTGATTATTGCATTATTGACATGTCAGCAATTAGAATCAGCAAGGGAGTTTCTCACTTGCTGATGAGAAACTCTATAAGTATTTGCAGGATGCAATACATTTGTGGTATTATTCTTTATATTTCTGTCTGACTCGTTTAGGGCAAATAACTTGTTTCATATGACAATAATAAATTTTTTTAGAATTTATCTTTTATATCCTTCTTATCTGTCTTACTTGTTTCATTTACAATTTGTTTCCTCTGTTCACATCTGTCTTTTAAGTTCTGGTTTTCTTTTTTAGTTAGTTCTCTGTAGTAGTTTATTTTTCTTTGTTCTATTTCGTCTTCTAAGTCAGTAAGCTACAGTAGAATCCTATCTTTACTCTCCACATTCCTTTCAGAGTAAAGTTTTGGGTTGAACTTTGTATATAGCCAAGTCATTTTGGGTAGGCCTAAATATAAAGAAATAAAGCACTTTTTTTTTTTAATTGATTCAAAAAAATGTGGAATGATGATGCAAATCAGGCATTTGGCAGGTGAAGTGACCTTTTTTCCGTTTCTTCAGTGCACAGACAATATTTTTAATGTTGTAGCATAAGATTAAGCAATATTAAGATCAAGCCTGTACTTCAGCAGCTTTAACATGCTGAAGGTAAAATGCTCATGGAAATTCTCAACATGTTCAAAAATAAAAATCAGTTGAGTTTTTTGGAGTTTAAATTATGTACGCTACATATCTGCAGGGCTGAAACATTATTTACTTCAAGCAGAATATCTTAAACAATTAGGAAGATGCAAAGTAAGACTAAGATTATTACTGACAATCCCATTTAAATGTTTTAGATTTATTGATTATTGGGGTTGCAATGGTATTTCAAAACGTGTGAATATCTGGAGGATCTTACAACTAAATATCTGAACTTATTTTTCTCCACCTTGGCGTGAAAAATTAATCAGAGGAAAAGACAAAGTTTTCCTCTCTGAATCTCATTGTGGTCGTATGTCACTGCTGCTGTGCACTGAGGAGGAGGGAGCGGTGCAGCCAGGTGGAACCAGCAGTAATTAGACCGCGGAGAGAGATGATGGACACGCAAACCGGTCACAGACAATTTACCTCACAAGAGAAGATGCTTTCTCTGCCTTTCTGCTCCAACAATGTCCCCCTTCCTCTCCCTCCCATCTTGCAATGCAGCTCCCAATACTTGTCTATCCCACTCAGATGTTACAACGACATAATCACCTCACTTCATTATAGCTCACAACCGCTATTATGATGCTTATATTTTATCTCTCTTCTTGACATGTCTTTTTTTCTCACTAATGTCATGCATTGCTTCTTTTCTTTTTTTCTGGATTCGTCTGCTTCCTTATAGTTTTGTCCTCTGCAGTTGCAACCTGTGTACACTGTCTCTTTTTTTCTTATCTGTCTACATTTTGTAAAGCCAGTTTTTTTGTGATCTCTTCAGTCCATCATTGTTTTTACCTGGAGCAACAAAGTTTTTCATTACCTATTACCCTAAAGTTTATTTTTCATGATAGCTCATACTTTCATTTTGGCAAAAGGCCTCCTGGCACTGTGACTCTGAATGCTCTCCATTCTTACTCTGCCTTTTCACATTTTAACAGCCCAGCTATCCATCATGAATGCATGTTTGAATGTCTCTGGGGTGTGGGTGATTTATTATCCAACTGGAAATTGCCCTATGGATGTTGTTGTTTGGTCAGAAGTAAAACAACCTAACTTGGAAATTCTGAGGAAAGAAAAGGAAACCAGCAACTGCTCTACCTAAAATCAGACTATTGTACTTTCACTTGTCTCTCTCTTGGGTAATTTCTTATTTGCATGCTACTTTTTTTTCCCCCATCAGTATAATTTGAAGAGATCTTTTACGGATTGCATTGAAGTTGCATCATCTCGCAGGTGTCATTAAATTCTTATCTCTTTTTTTTCCCTGATCACGTTCTGGAAACTCGATGCAGGAGAGTTGCTCGTTTTTTGTGGGGAAAACTCCTCTTACATGCTCAGTGAGTTGTGATGTTCGCTGCTTAGCAGACACTTCCTTTGAGTGACCCCGGACGAACAGGAAAAGTTTCCTGTCACGTTTGCTTCCCCTGATAGATACCAAGACAGTTTCCTTCAGTTTCTACATCTTGTTTAATAATCCTAACTCAATTTCAAGAATCATCCTATTTTTATTATGCTGATAACCGCAAAGCATTTTCATCAAATGAAGACAGTGACAGCGTTTGTGTTTAATAATAGCACTCAATCTGCAAACTGTCTGACTTTGTAATTATGATTGTTTTGAAAGTGTTGTTATGCTATCATTCCATTTGTTGTTCTTATTACATTCTGGAAACTTGCTTCAGCAACTTTATGTGAATAATCTGCATTAGTTAGTGAATGTTACTTGTCTTGTCATGACCTGGTGGATCTTGGTGTTGGTTTTTGATACTTTGACTTTTATTTCTGTGTATTTTACATAACAAATAGTCAAAATTATTGTGAGAAGTAGTTGAATAAGATTTCTGGTCAAACCAATCGGATGTTTGTTTTATATTGTTGTTTTGGTGTATCAAAAATACATTTTTATTTATGTGAAACATAGTTTAAAAAGCAAGACTTGTTTGAACAGGATTGTTGTTACAGATAGTTATTTTCTGAATAGGCCTTTGTTTGGGGGGCACATTTTTGAGATTTAGCAAAAATCCAGTGGCCAATAGCGTCTGAAGCTGGATTGTAGTACTTTGGAGACCATCATTTTAAGATTAGCCTCATGAAAGCTGTATTTTTTTAAAGTTATGTTGTTTAAATAAAGATATTAGGATCATAACAAAAAGAAAAAAAATGTTTGCATGCAGATATTTTCATTGCATTGCTCAAAGTCAATTTTCCCTCTATATTAAAGTAAAAGGGATACTTGTTGCAAACCAATGTCAGAAATGTGACTGTGATTCAAATAGTTTTAAGTTGGCAGATTGTTGTACTTTTGGATTTAGTATTTTTGATCCCATAAAGTTTTGTGTCTGGATTTCTACAAATGTTTGTGTCTGTATAAAGTATGACAAATGCACAGAGGAGAGAAACGCACTGGCACATTTAAGCTGTCTTTTTAAGTGAAAATGTTACTTTAGCACAAAGTGCGCCATCAGTCAGAGTTACTGCAGACGCCGTAAAACGCTTTGGCTTCATGCCTGATTGCTAATGGAAAATGTCATAAAAGCATATAGTGCAGTTATGACATACTCTAGGGAATTAGACAAAAACAAATTACTTCAATTTGTGCAAGAAATCCATCACAATATTTTTATTGTGTTGATGAAATCAATAATGCACATCTCTCCAACATTATTCCTTCTTTTTACTAGAAATGTGTAAGACAGTTGAGGAAATTGCCTTTTAGCTTTTTCCCTCAAACAAGATGGACAGTAAGTGTGCAAAGTTTCTTTCTTCTAGCATGTGACAAGAGTGGACAGGGCACATAGGGTCAGATTGTGAGCTACAATTATCTGGTTTCCAACAGAGCATACTAACTCAGTAGCTGATGATGGGGAGAAAAGGAGGGTGAACTGTATGAAACACGGTTCCCTAATTCGTGGCAAAACCCTTCACTAAAAACCTACCAACATGTACAGACTGGTGAGATAAACAAGATAATGAGTAGTGTGACTGAGCACACAGCAAACATGGGAACTGTGGTTTTCAGTCGCAAAGCTCTGGCTTTATCAGTGAAAGTTTATTCATTGCCCTTCATGTGGTGTTATCTTTGCTAGTCAGACACATTGAGGTGGATTATACAGAAAATAGGTTTTCAGCTTCTCATGGCATCCAGTGTCATTTATCGATACATTAGTGTCACAACAGACACTAACGCAAGGTCAGAGCTCAACATTTGTTAATTAAATCCTTCATAATAGCTCTTTAACTCAGACTTCTGTTGACTTTGACTCACTGGAAAACAATACTCCATTAACCAAAAATAAGCAAGAGTAGGGCCTTGTGAAATTATATTTTAAAAATTAAATGGCATAGTGTTCATATATATTCAGCTGACTGTGCTGGTGGAAGGTGAGAGCCTCCTTTTTTTTTTTTTTTTTGAGGCTCATCATTAAGCTGTGTTCTGTTCAGCAATTAACCAAATGTGTAAACTTTCACAAGCAAACATTTGGGCAGGTTATGTAAAAGAAACAAAAATAGCTTTAAATTATCTTTAAACAGAGAAGGTTAGTCAATGAGAAGGATAATGCATTCCTGTCCTTTTGCTAAATATCACAAAAACGTTTCTCTTGAGTTTAAGCTCAACAATTTAAACTAATCGCTCATTCCCCAATCATCAGAAGTTAGATTATTTAGGACACCTCTGTTTTGCTGCACAACGTAGATGCTGTCTATGACTAATGAGCTACAGGAAAGGAGATATTCCAATCTCACTAAATATAGACTTGTCTTTTTCCCTTTCAGAAACAAGCTTTAAAATAAATTTAAACCAAAAATTACCAGGGGTCTGAATAAAGTTGGGCTTAACTATGCATATATATCACTGATCAAATTATCAGGTATTTTCACTTTGTGCAGGTGGATCATGCTGATTGTAAGTTGAGAGTCCAATACAAAACAAAACAAAAAAACAAACAGAAAACACAAAAGATGATTAACAGCTGAATTGAGCTTTAAAGCAAATTTTAATAATTTTCCTGGTCTGTTTTTACTTTGACATTGTAACATTGATCTTATTTGCATGGGAATAAGAGGAAAGCAGAGTTTAGTCAGTACTGACATACTTCTGTAAGGTTAATAAAATGTAATACAAGCCTATTAAACAAGAATATCATCTAACTGGTAAGTTAATTAAAGGATCATGATCATCACTGTTACCAAATAGGAACAAATGTCTGATAAATTACGAATGATTAATTTCTCTCAAGATATTAATCAAAATAATAATTAATAATAATAATAATAATAATAGGTTCTTAAGCCACTTTGAAACTTTGAGCTATGGTTTATTGTGCTGCGATACTTTCCATTTCGCCAATAAATTGAAGGAAAAATGTAACAACAACAGGAGAGTGGGAGAAGTAACACAACTTCAAACCAGATGGGAAAAGCCCATTCTTTTTCTGTTCCCTGGGAAACAATATTATTGTTACACAATGCACATTATGATCTAACCGGCAGCAAGCTGGCTCACGTAAATTAAATGTTGTAGCTCTGAGTGAGCCTCACTGGTTTCATATCCCAATGAGCTCACGAGGACTTTAAGCGTGAATGGCTGACATAATAGATGGCTGCCTAGAAGCTGCAGAGGTTGTATGGGTTCACTTGGTCTCTAATCACAACATGATGTGATCTTATTGCAGCACGCAGTGACCCGAAGTTTATTTTTATTAATATGCTAACTTTCTAATCAGTTTGAATGTGCAGTGTCCATTGCCTAGTGCAGTTGTTGGTTTGATGTAATAGACTTTTAGTGCCAAATATAAAAACAGTGCTCTGAAAAAGAGTTTGCCCCAACCTGGTTTTCTATTTATTGCCTCTTAATCCTGTTTAAACAGGTGGTATTATGTATTTTCCAGGTTTTCTCCCACTTTGTGCTGACTTAACATGCAGATAAAAAACTGAAAACTTTTACTGAATTAGCAGATTTTCCCCCATTTTGCTTACAGTGTCTCCTAATGGAATTGCTTCCTGGGTGGTGAGCCATGTTCTATTTAAAACAAGTCGCTACATTTTCACAAATGTCTTTAGTGACTTATATTTCCATGACACCAAGAGAAAATAAGAATCAATACCCATAAAGCAAGTGGTTTCCTACCGGAGGGTTTATTTAAACATTTGTTTATGCTTTTTAAAACACAGCAGATTTCCATAACTTCCCTTGCGCTTGTTATTTACACACTTTTTTAGAGTCCAGACATCACAAAATCCACAAAAGGTCAGATTGCGTTTGTTTTTTGCCTTTTTTAAATTACAGAATTTAGATAATTGTCAAATCTTAACACAAATGGATTTAACAAAGCACCCTTGCTAACTCTAATAATAACAATATGTATGTCCGTGTTAAGAAGAGAAGTGAGAAAGTGCAAATAACAACATTACTGTCATTTCACACCAGCCTACGTTTCTTTTGTTGTCCGCCAAGGCAGCCTGTCATCGTTCCCCTTTTTATTCCACACAGTCAACAGAGCTCATTCGTCAGTGTTAATGTCGACAACTAGATTAAGTTAATGGTTATGACATTTAAAATAATTCAAAGGCTCTGCCAATTTTCCAACTTGCATCACTGAAATTCTGGCTTATTTAGACACATCTCTACTACAAAACTGACAGAGCTTGATTTGTAAAATGAAAAACGGCAGACATGCCAGAAATGTTCAAATCTTTAATCTGATTCTTTTTATTGATTCACACCTGTTGAGTAACACATCATAGTATTGTTATCTAGAAGCATTAATGTGTAATGAGCCTGTTTATGTTTAAGCTCATAATGGTTGAGGTTTTGTAACAATGGTAGGCAGATAATTATTGAAGATCCTGGAATGATAATTTGAGGATGACACAAGAAAGAATGATGATTATTATTATTATTATTATTATTATTATTATTATTATTATCCTGGACATGTGAGATATGTGATTTGGATAAGTAGATTTAGTCTAATTTCACTTCTGAAATAAAAGTAAGCTGTATAATTGGTTTTATGTTACATCATTCCATACGGTCTATGAACTTTAATGAAGAGGGGGGTAAACAATCATATTTTTCAGTGTTTAACTTGTCATTGCAGGTCAGAGCCACCAGAGAAAAACTGATTCCAGTTTCTGGATGATTAGTGTCTGTGTCCCCACCAAAAAGATCCCAAACCTTTAAGTTCCTTGTAAACGGTCACAATAACCAGCATATAAAATACTTATTTTCCCCGCAGTACTATTAACCTACATAATATCCTCTCTCTGACCTCTCCCTGGGAGCACAGTCCTATCAGGAAAGTATTAATTTAGCTTCCAGTGCGGACATGCATAGAGACCACTGGACAAACCTTCAGCTGAGTTTTGACTTTTTTAAAGATTTAGGTTCAAAATGTGGCACTGGGACTTCTGTTTGCATAAAATGATTTTGCAGGGAACTTTCTTTGGTCTCTTTTAGATTAAATAATTACCATGCAAGTAAGTGAGTGGGAGGTCACAGAGTCAATGATGTAACTGGAGCTCAGCCCTCATTTAGCTCTGCAAAACTCTTAGATCTTATATTGAGTTCCAAATTTAAGGTGAAGCTGCTGCAGGGAAACTAGTGATATATACAGTATATATATATATATATATATATATATATATATATATATATATATAATAATAATAATATTTTTAACAGCCCAACCANCTGCAGGGAAACTAGTGATATATATTTATTATTATTTTTTCCTGCCCTACCTCCGGACTTACAGATCCCTAGCAGGAGAAAAAAAAACCCAGAGTGCAATAGCCCAGAGCTGATGAAATAAAGGGATGCTTGCTTCTATTTTCCAGACCGGCGAGCTGCGTTTTCTCGTTGAAGAATGGCCATCATTTGTATTGTGGTAATCCATGAGATTTTGAAATATGATCCATAAATTTGAGCTGTGTTTACAGAAGAACCTGCTCTCACGGCATGAACAGCATTGTGGCTGAAAGACAAACAACTTCGGAGGCGGCAATGAATCCATTAACATGACAGGTCCCGGATGTGGATTATTCCCAGGCGTCCTGGTTCAAACTTTTTATGTGCCCTAAAAACCTCAGTAGTGACAGGCATTGTTAGTCAGCACATAATCTCTTGATTGATCTTAGAGATTTGTGCACTCACCAGTCAAGTGAAGCAGACTATGTCATCCAGTTTTTTAAAAAAAGGAGTATCAAGTTTCATAAAAGGTGTCCAGTTTACTTTTTTTTTTTTTTTTTGCACAGATGGTGAAAAAACCAGCAATTCCTTCCTTGTTCTGAGGATTTATTCACCAAAAAATGGCAGAGACCTCACTCTCAGGCTTTGTGTGAATCAGATGAAGGTATTTCATAT
Organism: Alfaro cultratus; assembly: GCA_903066825.1. NCBI lineage: Eukaryota > Metazoa > Chordata > Actinopteri > Cyprinodontiformes > Poeciliidae > Alfaro > Alfaro cultratus. The sequence goes on along the minus strand of CAEFZX010015804.1, from coordinate 4,599 downwards.
ATTAATGTTTTTTTTTCTGGGATTTCGCACATGAGAAGATATCACTTCCTTAATATGACTTTGAGTTGCTAAATGTTTTACTCTTTTTTTTTTTTTCTGGCCATTTTGGGACTTGAAAGAAGAATAGATAAAACAAGCTAATGAAGCATTGTGTTTGTTCAGGCAGGATATGTACTAAGTCATGTGCACCTGGCAGCTGGTTGTCAGATGATTCATGAATCACATTATGGAATTCAAAGAAGGCAGCTGTCTGCTCAAGCTGATAATAAAGTAGGTGTAGATTTTTTAGAAACATTGCAGCAGTAGCATCAAAAGACAAAGGTGTGTAAAAAAAAAAAAAAGACTAAAGTCAGAAGTTTGAACTGTTGATATTTCCATGATGCTGACTATACAGCTAGTAATTTCTGACCTAATTTGCTCAAAAATCCTAATAATCCCTGAAAGACTAATGATCAATCAATCCCCCTACTGGATGATCTACAGATTGCCACTCTTCCTGACAGGTTAGACGATGATACAAGAAACAAAACTTTACACTAAATCCTGCAATGCATTTTTTCTCCAGAGTCTTAGAACTGCCTTTTAAGTTACACAATAAATTCCTACAGTTCACTTTGTTGAAATAGAATAACCACAGCTTTAAGAGACACAGTAAGAATATTAACAGTAACCTATGCAACCAAAATTCAACCAACTTTGATATTATCGGGATATATGAGCTCTTTTTTCCCTCTGCACAAAATAACTATATCCTCAGAGACTCTTTAACCAGTCTCTTGAAATTTGCAAATGATTTTAATATAGTTCTGATTGAGCTGAATACAAATAAGTTGATCAGCTGCCTATGTGAATTACAACAGAACAGACATTACGACTTCAGTATTGTGCTCATGCTGTCCAAAACCTTTGTTCAGGTTCTTAGTGAAATCCATGACAACGTCCCAAAAGTGTTGATCTTATTTTTCTTAACCGATTGTAGATTGATAAAGGAAACTTGAGGCTTTGGTTTAATTCAATATAAATAATTCAAAGAGCAATTAATTACAATGAATGTCATCTTAAGGCATGTTTCAAATAGATCCCATTCTCATGAAGGCATATGAAATTCAGTTCTGTCCAAATTCAAAACGAGTCGAGTGAAGTTTAGTTTATCATTTTGCACCAGTTAGTAAAAATTTGGTCTAAGTTAGCCAGCCACTTGAATCAAGTTATTGACTTTGCTGCAATTTGTTCTTATGCATGTGGCAACATTGGAAAGGAAAGATTTGCTTTTAACAGGAAGAAACCTCCAGCAAAACCAGCTTCAGTTTCAGCCACTGTCGACTGGGGGTTACGAGGAAGCGGAAATACTGAAAAACACAGATGTAGCACTTTTAATTTTTTAAAGTGTACAGATGGCCCTGTCACACTACTCCACATCTGCTTTTTCTTTCAAGGGCTTTATAAAACTTTACTATGCATAGGACACTGAAGCATACAGTTTGATCACCACATAAACCAGACTGCCACAGATTTTTATAGACATGTCATAAAATGTTGCCAGTTAAGTGCAGCAGCTTTTACAAAATATTTATGCTGCAGATGTTCATCACTGCTGGACAGTTTCCATCATTATAACTCAAATATTACAGCAATAAATACATTATTCAATCAAGCCACTACTGCAGATTCTTTACTCACCAGACATGGCTTTTGCTTGAAAGTGACCGGAAGCTTTGTGATTAATTTGGCTAATAATAATCAGACTTCTTTAGGGAACTACTCAACATTTAATTTCATTCTTAGACAATCAGTTAATCACTTAATATGAAAGGAAGGAGACAAGAGAGGAAATGTCATGTACCCCTCCCAAGAGCATTATGAAACCTACATTCTTTATCCCATTACTTATACGCCTTTCAGGTCGAATGTGTATCAAAAGCAACACACAAACCTTAAAGATCTGAAGTACAGTTAAAATGTTATTCTGTTAAATTTTTGCTCAGAGTTGAGAATTACTTTTTTTTTTTACAGAAGTTGAAGAGTAAAACTGCTGAGAAATTTATATATATATATATATATATATATATATATATATATATATATATAGGTGCGTGATGTTTGATATAAAGTCATCCAGTGTATGAAATTTTCTGCATATCTGAGGTGGCATATTATGATATATACAAAGTTATACAGTATATCTAAATTAATGCTCATTTTCAGGCATAACAGTTTTCTAAATTAACATTTGTATTATTCTTGTAAACAACTACATGAAAAAGTATCTTGTCTCTTGTGTCCACTTGCTGAGTGTTGGCTTTTTTTGCCAACACTCAGCTGAGTTCCAGAGTTCAATTGAAGGTCGTGTTTCGGACACCAGACACAGTAGTGACAAGAGAACTCCTGCCTTTTGGGAGCACTAGGGAGAAGAGGAAGAAGCAAATGCTTATAACACTCAGAATGATCACTCCTGAGATGAGTATGCTGGTCACTGTGTTCATGTGAAACTCTGGAGCATTCAGATGAGCTGCAACAGTGGAAAGAAACATGTATGTAAATGAAATTGCATGCATACATACATAACACAGTAAGTTATATCTTATTGTCTTCTTTGTTTCATACTGTACATCATTCTTGTAAATATTGAGTTGATTTTATTTTCTAAATGTGTCAGAAAATGTTGTCTTCAAGTTAAAACCTATTAAACAGTTTATTTAAGTCAAAGCAATAACACAAATTGGAGCGCTTACCCAGCTGAGAATTATTACTTGGTGTTTGATCTGCGAATAAAAAATAATAGGTAATTACATTCAAGCAGTGAAGCTAAACTAACAATTCAAAACAACAAGTTATATACATTTAATTGAAAACATAAAGTGTCTCAGTAGTTATAACCATTGCATGAGCCCTTTGCCTCGACTGAAAAATGCTGCTTCAACATGCTTATTAGCAGTTAGATTCATCCATAAAACCTAGCCATATATATAGTCCTAATCAATGAGATTTCTTTTTTAGTGAAATGGCAGCCACTTCAAATTTGCAGACTCTATTCCATAACCATGAAATTATTTATATTTATGTATTTTGTTTTAAATATGGCACTCCAAGATTTTCAAACCATCCTTTCTAAACTCTCTGGGAGTACCATTGGCACAAATGAGCAGTGCTGTAAGAGAGGCCCAAGGCATAAGGACAACTACCCTCATTAGATTATCTGAAACAGACACATTTTCATTAAACTTTGTTCCAGTTAGCTGAAACCACGTTAAAGAAGTGCACTGTTTAGAACAAGCCTTTGTGTTTTCATTTGAGTGCTACTTCTTTGCAAAGAAGAGCAGGTTGATTGCTGTACACAGGTTGGGAAAATTATTGAGGATGAAGAGTAGTCTGTACCACTTCGAGTGATGATGGGCCCTGCAGTCAGAACAGCATTTCCTGGTGACTTGCTTGATTGTTTCCCTTCTGAAGTAGCTCTCTTTTTCTTGCTGCCACAGATCTATGACAAACAGCACATAAAAACCACTCACTGTGGTCATTAAGACAAACAGGTATGATAAATGTGGTTATAATTTCCCTTTGCAATCACTAAAGTATTTTTGAATTTAAATTTAATATGATTCAGCAACTATGGTTTGATGATGAGAAAATATGTTCTCTTTGTACATCAAAGGCAACCACTGTTTTTTAATGTGTTTTTTGCTTGGTTACATGAAGCAGTCCCATCAGCAGCTTCTAACAAATGGATGCTTGGAAGCTGAAACCGCAACCTTCCCCCTCAGTTCTAGGGGTGCACCGATTTATCGGCCACCCAATTTATCGGTACTGATTTCCTTAATTTTGGAAGACCGGTGATCAGCCGATTTTTACATGTGAAGCCAATCTTATCCTCCGATGTTATCAACCTTGGCAAAGGTCTAAAAATCAACCACTGTGCTTTTTTTTTCTCCCGTGACAGATGTCATGTCGGCACATTTACAGTTAATAATAGTCACCCCATTCTTGCCAATTCAGCAATTTTCTTTATATATTGAGCAACATTTCAGACAAAAAACAGGTATCAGCCAAAATCTGAAAGTTAGGCTTTTTAAAAGATCGGTAATCAGCGATCGGCCAGAAAACTGCAATCAGAGCACCCCTACTCAGTTCTCCTTGTAGTTGTATTATTAGGATTAACATAATATTCATCAATTGGCAGAATTTTGTGATTTTTTTCTTTTTTATATATTTAAAGGTAGGGAAATGAAACGTTTTTTCTATATCAGAAAATAGAAAATGTAAAATAATTTGTTGGTTCTATAGCCGGGAATCTCACTTACATCTTAATGTGAATATAGGGCTTTTCATGAGGTGTATTCATGACATTTAAAGTTCACAGCAAGTTCTGTGTATTTCAGACTGAGTATTGGTCCTTTTGGTAACACTTTATTTGAAGGGTTGTGAATAAGACTGTCATGACACTGTCATGAACATGAGTAAGTCTTCATGAATATTTATGACTGTTGTCATAAAGTGTCATTCGGTAAATTACGACACTTTTAATACAAAGTTGACATTATTCAAAATGTCTTTGTTATGACAACTTGACATTAAACAAGAAATCATGATCTGACATAAATT